>JAJJWW010010769.1:0-98163 GCA_023531295.1 Papaver armeniacum | reverse complement strand
AATACTCTGAACACAGGAGGGAGAATAGAGAAGAGATGAGAGGGACATTCCAAGATTCACCAATAAGAAGATGGGCAACTAAATAAACTCCTTGGGTTTTAACATCCAAACTAGAAGGATCAAAAGGTTCTAGTTGATCAGGTAACCAAATGTCTTTCCTAATGTTAATGCTAAGGCCATCTCCAACTTCCCAACAACAATTCTCTTTGAGAATCATAAGGCCCTTATGGACACCTTTCCAGGCCCAATAGGAGATGGAATTGCAAGAAGAATGAAAGGGATTTGAGAATGGGAAATATTTGGTTTTCATGTTTTTAGCCCACAGAGAGTTAGGCTGAGTGAACAACCTCTAGTCGTTTTTGGCAATCAGGGAAAGGTTCATTTTCCCATGTCTTTAATTCCAGTACCACCCTTATCCTTGGCTTTGCATAGGCCTTTCCAGGCTTTGGGGTAGAAACCTCTTTTCCTAGTATCTTTTCCCCACCAGAAATTGCGAACAACACCTTCAGCTCTCTTAATGATGGTTTTGGGAAGGAGGAAAGAGGACATGGAGTAGACAGGAATAGATTCAAGGGTCGTTTTAGCTAGGACATTCCTACAAACTGGTGACACCTTTTTTCCAACCCAGCCTTTTAGTCTAACTTCCATTTTTCCGGCCATATTTTCAAAACAACCAATCTTGGATTTGTTAGTAAACAAAGGAGTGCCTAGGTATTTGTCGTCTAAGGAGATTTTTTTGACCTTTAAGATGTTGATGATTTTTTTCCAAAAGAGTTTTTCACTTTGGGAGAGAAAAAGATACCAGATTCGAAAAAATTAATCATTTGACCCGACGTTTTACCATAGGAATCCAAAGTTTTCAGAAGACCTTTGCTATGCTTGATGGTGGCTTTTCCAAAGATCAGGCAGTCATCCGCAAAAAGGAGGTGACTAATAGGAATGATTTTTGGAGAAATTTTGAAATCAGAGATAGTTCCTACTGCTTCAGCATTAGAAAGAGTTCTACAGAACGATTCCATACAAAGGATGAAAAGATAGGGAAAGAGGGGATCCCCTTGCCGTAAACCCCGAGTTTGAAAGAGGTGCTAGGAATACCATTAATTAGAATTCTGTAGGTACTAGTGCTAACACATTGGAATATCAGGTTGCACCAGGCAGAAGAGAAACCCATGCGCTTTAAGATAGCCATAAGAAAGGGCCATTCAACCGTATTGAAAGCCTTGGCCATATCAATCTTAAGCCCCATGAAGCCTTTTTTCCCCCTTTTTTTCCTCATGGAATGGATAATTTCATGAGCCACGAGGACATTATCCGAGAATTGTCTTTGCTAAACAAAAGCACTTTGGTACGGAGAGATTAAACTATCCAGGTGGGGTTTTAATCTATTGGCTATGACTTTGGAGATAATTTTGTAAACAATGTTGCAGAGACTGATAGGCATATAATCACTAGGAGTAGTGGGATGGTGGGCTTTAGGAATAAGAGAGATAAAAGTCTGATTTAGTTGTTTTAGCATGTGACCACTAGCAAAGAAAGCCTGCACAGTTTTCGTAATGTCAGATTTGACGAGATTCCAATTTTTTTGGAAGAAGCAAGCTGGAAATCCATATGGACCCCTGGCTGGCATTGGGAGGCATACCGAAGAGGGCTCTTTGAATCTCAACTTCAGTAGGAGGAGACATAAGAATTCTGTTGTCATCATCCGTAATGACAAATTGGGACAAGATTGACAATGTCATAGTTAATAACAGGAGATGAAGTCTTTAAGCTCTTGGAAGTGATAGTTAAGACAAATACCAATCTTCTTCCCTCCATCCAAATATTGTTAGAAGAATAAAGCCAATCAATGTTGTTTCTCCTGCTTCTAATGACCATATTCTGATGAAAGAATTTAGTGTTCTTGTCGCCTAGGGCTATGAATTTTTATTTACCTTTAATTTTTAGCATTTCTTCCTCGTAATCATAAAATTTTTTGAGACTAGCTCTAGTACTAATTAAAAGAGAATCATCTAATCTATTAAGCGGATTGGCAAGGAATTCCTTGAGAGTGATAGATAGAGATTTTATATTATATTGAATGTCACCAAGCTGAAGTCTGTTCCATTTCTGAACTTCAGCTTTGACATTGAGAAGATTATTGACAAGGCGGAAAGTATGAGACCCTGGAATTTCAGAATTCCAACTCTCTTTGATGACATTCCTGCAACTTTCTTCTTCTAAGAAGAGACCAAAAAATTTAAATGGTTTATGACCAGGATGAGGCTGAGTATCAGTGTTTAAGAAAATAGGAGAGTGATCTAAGCCTATGTGGGGGAGATGATGGACTTTAGCATTAGGGAAAAGGATGGACCATTTTCTATTGGCCATACCTCTATCAAGTCTTTCTTCGATGTGATGTCTACCAGATTGTTGATTAGACCAAGTGAAGGGAAATCCTACAAAACCTATATCATTCATTCCTAGGAAATTGAAAATAGATTGGAAAGTAGTAATGAAGTTGTTGTTTGGGATGTTGCCACTTCTTTTTCAAAGTGGGAGAGAGGATCATGTTTAAATCTCCTAGAATAAGCCAATGAGAGGTGACAAAGGGAGACATTTTCTGGACTAGGGACCAACTAAGATCTTTTTTTTCTGGATGAGGGGATCCATACATGCAAGTGAGGAGCCATTCAGACTTAGAACTTTCAATCCAAATCAGACAATCAATTTGGTTATCATCTTGATGAATAATATCTAACTTAGTGGAGTTATCCCAACAAACAGCTAGACCACCTTTCTTGCCAATAGGAGGTTGAGTACAAACATTATAGTAACAGTTCTTGTTTAGAGTCTCAATCACAAAATCATCTTGTTGCTTTGTTTCTGAAAGAAAAATGATGTTCGGGTTGGAATCCGAGATCAGTTTGCTTAGTTGTTGTCTAGTGTCTTTTGGGCCAAGCCCTTGGCAATTCCATGATAGAATACTAATAAATTGCCAGAAATATGAAATGATGGGATAAGAGAAGGTAATAAGGGGATTTAGGAAGTAATAAGCACATGTACAGAACAACTTAGGTTTTCCTAGAATCTTAAAATAGGCAACATTCAAGAAGTAAACCGGATAAACACGGGAATTGGGTAGTAAAGTACTGCAATTTAGGAGGTTGACTAGAAATTGAAAATTTAAGTTTTTGGAAATTCATGACCTGGATATGAAGAAGAGGATTTGCATCAGTAGGTAAACTGTTCTTCCCAAGTTCATATCCATAAGCTCCAGCACCACCCGTCGCTCCTTTGTTTTTGATGCCCAACATTGCTTTCTTCTTCTTCAATTTGGGATTCCCTTTGGGTAATTTTTGTTTAGATGATGTTGTTCCCTCAGTAAAAAGAGGATTGGTAACCTCACAATGTTCAGAGCACCAAGAGAAAGTAATGGGAGCTTGGGAATTTGGAGATTTAAATTTCTTGACCTGAAGAATTTCTTCATCTATGGTTTTTCTTTTGGGATTTAGGGGTTCAGAGGTGAAGCTAGAAGAAGGGATTTGGGAATGAAACGTTTTTTCTCTAGAGATACGAGACCAAGATGGTTTTTTTGGTAAGATCTCAGCCGATTGGGTAGCTTTAGAAAGAGAGAGAGAGGTGTCGGGTTTAGGATCGAAACCCAGTGGATAGGAAAGATCCACCTGGTTAGATTCAGGTTGATGAAGTTTGGTGGGCTGGAGTGAGCTGTTGGTAGCATTTCTGCTCATGAAAGGGTTGAAAGAGAAGTCATTAATGTCATGGGCCCCGAATATAACTGGCTGAGATGGCCCAACATGAGGAAAAAGATTGGGGTTGATTGTAATGGTTGCATGGCCGACATGTTTGGATTGACAGGTGACATGACCGTAACTGGGTTTGGAAGAAAGAAAGGGTTCTTCGACCAGGGATCAGATATATGGGTTTGAGGGGGTTGAGATTTGAAGAAGTGTTCACCAAGAGGGAGAGAGTTTGATGGACCAACCATCTTGCCATTGCTACTTTCCATAGGAGAACTTTTAACAACATTTCTTGCGATGAGTTTATGTTTCTCTTCAGGGTTATAAATATTGTTTAGAAGAGCTTCTCGTCTTCTTGGATTGCAGTTATCTTTGTTGTGATCAAGGGTTTTGCAGTGTTGACAGAGTCTGAAAGGATGTAGAGAGTAAGAGAATTCGATCCATGTTTTCTTTCCTTCTACCGCAATCAGTTCCAAATGGTAAATTGTGTGTAACCTCCACTTCAACCAAAACTTCCACATTTTGTTCATAGTAATCTCTTCCATAAGGGTCTTTGAAGTAAAGCATACGACCTGCGGGACTAGAGATACCAAACAGAGCTTGGAAAGTTATGTAGTTTGCTGGAACTCTCTTGAGATGAATACTTAGTAACACCTTGTCAAACTCTTCAGGGTTAATCGCTTCAACACCATCGAACGGAATTTGAACCATTACCATGACTGAACCATGAATGAGCCAGGGTCTTGGTAAAACAATAGCAGTGAAATCTTCAAGATGATTGAATCTGAGATGATAAAGTTTCTTTTTTTTGTTGAAAGGAGTAACTTCTGCTTCTTTTTTAAGATCTCAGTATTTCCTGATATGGGATTGAGTTTCAGAGTAATGAACATTTGAGGGACTGTGAAGTTTCCCAATAGCACACCAAATATTTGATTCCACTGGAGTTGGCTTTAGCATAGACTTGTCGAGGACAACCACTTTGACGAAGTCTATCTCGGGATTTTTAGGTTATTTTGCTTAGTTTTAGTGATTTCCTCAACAGAAGAACAATTGGAGTTGGTGGTTGACATCCAAATTAAGAAAACAATAACTTTCCGCCGAAAGATTGAATGAGGGTAGGTATGGAGAGAAAACTGGTTAAGGGTTACAACAATAGTTGTAATTTTTGTTTGAAGGTTGTGAAGATAATAAAAAGTGGGAGAGGATAAATTATTTTGAGTTTTTTGAGGAAGAGGGTGAAACATAAGGAGAGACAGACCCCCAACGACCAAACATAAAGTATGTACACGAGGCCAACTACCATAATCAGAAGTAATTAATGACATCCAGAGAATTGAGAACCTCGGATTGGTTGGTATGAAAAATATCACATGTTTAAAGCTGTTGCTTTTGGGAGCACCTGCTGTTTTGTTTGTATCCCAGATAGATGGGGTTTTAATGAGATGCAGAAGGTGGTTGGGAGAGGTAACAAGACAAAGTAGCAAAGTACTTGTTTGGTATTTAGTAGGCAGAAAAGTGTCCCGGGATGACTGACCACATATAGCACAAAGATTTTGGCTATATGACAGAGAAACTTTGCTTGAGATTTTAGCATTTACTTAAAACCCAGAGCACAGAAGGGGAGGGTTTGAAAGTTTTGTAATTTGAATTATTGGAGAGCCCTTTGTTTGACTGAGAGATAACGGTCTTCCATGACGGTAGGATAACGGTTGATCGGGACGATAGGGAGACGGTTGGAGATGCCGGAGGAAGACTATGAACTTTTAAGTAGTTTACCTGCAGAAACAAAAACAATAATATAATAGATAGTTAGATGTAAACGAGGAGTTTGATTAACTGGGGTAAGAGAATCGATTAGTTTTTGCTTTGAATGAGTTAATAAATTTTCGAGTAGGTGGGAAGAGAGTTATGATTTTTGGGGAAGATAGAGAGGTTTTGGGTGCTATAAAAAGACGAGAAAGAAAAGAGTTTTATGAACATCACTAAGGAATAGAGATCATAGATAGAGAATTGTAACAAAAGAGAGACAGGAGAATGGGAGAAAACAGGGAGAGAGCCATGGAGGGTTGGATGCCAGCTGAAGGGACGCAGATTGTTGCCAAACCAAATGGAGTATTGATACCCATTCGGCGACCTTATTTCATATTGGAGATTATGGGAGTTCCTGAGGTGGTGGAGATAAGCAGTGATGAGGAGACGGTGGCAGAGAGAAGCACAATGAATGGGAGACCCGCAAAGATGGAGGCTAATGAGAAGCTTAAGAGCCCTCAGAAGAAAAGGAGGATTAACGGGAGAAGCGGCAGGGGAGGGAAAGATCAGAGATGAAAGGGGATGGAAGGTTTCAGGGGAGGCCAGGGAAGAAGTGATTTTATGATTTAGTTGTTTTTTCTTTTTAGGTTTTCTGTAGGTTTTGAATTTGAGATTTGGTAAGAAGGGAAGTTTGTAGTAGTGATTTGGGACAAAGAAATCAGTTGTTTGAGAATTGAAAATGTTCTGAGAATTATATTTGAGATCATTGTTCTGGAAGTTTTGCTTTGAAAGGGCTTTGACATCGTTTGCTATAATTAAGGTTGGGAAACTAGGATTCCAATTGTGATTGTTTTTGATTGTGATGGAGGTTGAATGGGGTTTATGTGATTGAAATCGAGATTGAGAATCGAAATTGATATGGTTTTTCAAAGTAGTAATTGATTTTCCTTGGGTAGTTTCAGAGTTTTTCATGATGAGAGTTTTTGAAAATGTTCGTTTTCGGTGTCTTTTGACATATTTCTTCGCTGTTTTGGGGAGATTTTTCTTCGTTATTGTGGGACGAGTTCTTCAGATTTCAATGGCGTGTTCGTGGCTTTTTATTCTTGATTCAAAAACATCGACTCAACCACATATTTCTCAAGTTATATTCACTTTTTTATCATTGAGATGTTTTCGTGTAACTAATTAGACTATCATGCATAAACAAGAATTTTGAATCAAGTTTATCTTGATAATTAGTTCTCGAAATATAATGACTAAGATTAATGAACATTTTTTTCATACTTGATGAGTTTCGGTCAAGGAAAATTTATTATTCAGAATCAAAATCATGATTCAAGTTTTATCATTCGGAAATAGCCTGGAACAGTGGTATGTGTCATTGATGTTATTTGGGAATGTTTCAAATCGATTTAGAGAGAAATATAGAACTACTATAGATTCGGATACAAGACAGTGTTATCAGTCTTACAAACTGGGGAAAATGTTATAAATCTGAACCCGTATTAGATGTACTCATACACGTAGCAGAGTATCTATATGTCGACTTACTGATTTGTGGTAAGCATATTCTTATGCACATCATGTGAAAATTTGATTAACTCGTGAACCGGATCGGTATGCGTACACGTATTCAAACCGTAAAGGAACTGTGGTTATGGAAACGGTTTAGTATCCATACCGGTACACGTGCCAGAAAAGTTATGTGTTCCCGAACTCTGTTTGAGTATCCATACCGGTACGCAAACTAAAATAGTTATGTGGACTCCGGAACCGGTCATAGTCTTCAGGTATCCATACATGTACGCATACCTAAATAATTCTGAGTATTCTGGAACTTGGTTTGGTTAAATAGTTTACAAACCGGTACACGTACTATAACTGACTTGACTTACGAACGACAATGG
The DNA here is from genome assembly GCA_023531295.1 of Papaver armeniacum. Lineage (NCBI taxonomy): Eukaryota > Viridiplantae > Streptophyta > Magnoliopsida > Ranunculales > Papaveraceae > Papaver > Papaver armeniacum. The sequence continues at coordinate 90,770 of JAJJWW010010769.1, read as the reverse complement.
TATTTGTACTCGTACATCTACTAACCATGTCGATTATTTTTCAAGTGCAATAAAATTATTTCTATGAGATAATTAACAATTGAGCGAATCTTTAAAAACACCATAGACTTATTTGATCACATGTTTCTGACTCAAGGTTAACAGTGTTCATAAAATGAATGTTAAGCTTTTAGGTTCATATCGGCTAGTTTCGACTAACCACGTTGAACATAGTCTTTATACACGGTTTGGTTACGGTTTCACCTAACTAGAGTTTATATCTTGTTTATGTAAATCAGATGGGGCATAGAAAATACTCGGAAATGATGACTATATAATTTTTCGTGATATGAAACTACAACAAGGCGTCAACTTTCATGAGTTAAGTAATGAACCAATGTATGGCAATATTTCGGTAATAAAAGTCTGAAAAATATTTTGTGGTTCTTCTACTGCTGCCTTATCACCAAGTATGAAAAGTATACCAAACGATATTGGAATTTCAATTTTCTTTTTATATTGTAGGAAAGATATGCTTGTTTAGAATCCTAGGGAGCAATTTGAGCGACTGTTGCGCAAACTGCAAGTTTTTTGGTTCTCCTACTTCTGCCTTTTATCAAAAGCTATGAAAAGTATAGCAAACGTTGTTAGAACTGCAAATTTTTTTTAATGAAAGATATGCTTGTCTAGATTCCATAATGATTGAGTTTGCTCAATTCCATTATATGTTGAATCCTATGTAGCAATTTGAGCGACTGTTGCGCAAATTGCAGATTTTTTTCCTTCTACTGTTGCCATTGGACCTACTTGTATGGAAAGTATACCAAACGATGTCGGAATTTCAATTTTATTTTATTTATACTTGTGTAGGTTCCAGATTGGTTGAGTTTGATCAATTCCATACAGAGCAATGAGCGACTGTTGCACACACTGAAAATTCTGTCCATATATATATATGGAAAATAGAACAGCCTTCTTTTAATTAAACCTTGCAACATAGAAAACAAAACATACAGAGTTGTGCTGTCACGCGCGCATCCGCGTGACAGCAGAAATGAACTCGCACATCTACACCATTAGATGTGATATCTTGGAGATCTGGTATCTAAACATCCGAAATTAATGCTATTTTATTATGTTTGATATTTTTTAATCTCTTACTGCCATATATACTTCATATATTTATTGTTCAGTCCTTGAAACATATTTTATCTCCACGATTCTTCGACTCCGTGATCAGTAATCACTCTTTTCCTCTTTAACTCATCATCTCTTTGAAAAAATATGCACATGGAAACGTTAATGACCTAATTTAGATTTTAACCATTTCTTTTTTTCTCTTCTTGAATGATGATTTTGACCATTTCTAAGTTACGAAAAAATTGTGATGTGGTGACTTAACCAGATTGAATCACTCTAAGTTTTCATCTAAGTTTGCTTAATCTAAGAAAACCCTTGTTCTGATACCTCTACCAATCTAACCAGCATCAGTCCTTAATTAACAAACCATTTTTATTCTAGAATCACTTACGTTCACATACAATAACAAAAGTATCTTTGAAGATCAAGAATTAATGATTAAATAATCCCTTACCAAGAGTTTCTCGAATTTACTAGCAGCAGTATGTAAGTGATATTTTTAATGACAAAGATGACTGTCAGTGTGAGTACTCAGTCAGTTGCAGAAGACTCTCTCAACTATCTCCTCAGACTATGGAAGTTGGTATTCAAGCCAAGCAATGAGTCAAGTCATCAACAAATCACTCCGACTATTATCTAGGATCTTACTTATATTTCTGTTGATCAATTTATTTGAATAATGTACTTTGCTTCAGTATAAATACAAGTGTTCTATCTCCACATTATAGTGTGGAAGATTTCCAACCAAATATCATATTCTAGCTTGGTATCAGCCTTTCGATCCAAGTCTAGCTTCCGCAATTATCAAACAAAAACACAAGAACCCAAATATCCAAAAAAAAATTAAACAACAATGGCAGAAGCTACAACTGCTCTTCGCCAAGTTCAAATTCATCACCTAGTTACTTTGAAACACACCGAAACTAAGCATATATTATGGAAGGCTCAATTTAAGCCTATCCTGAAAGGCTATGATCTCACAGGGTTTATAGATGGAACTAAAGTAAAACCTGCAAGAAATCTTCCAAACAATGAAGATATCAATCCTGCTTTCACAACGTATGAATCCCAAGATTATCTCATCGTTGGATGGCTAAATTCAACCTTAACACCTGAAGTACTCAGTGTTGTAGCAGAACTTGATACTGCAAAGGAGATATGGGACAAATTGGAGTCGGAGTTTGCACCAAAGACATTTGCTCACCAGATGAATCTCAAAAGACAACTTCATAACTTGCACAAAGGTAATAAGACTTTGAAGGCTTATTTAAATGATGCTAAGCGTTTGTTTGATCAGCTTGCAGCAACTGGATACACCGTACCCTCTCATGAGATGAAGCAGTCCATTTGCAATTGATTAAATCAGGCATATGACCCCATTGTTACTGCCTTGAGCACTGCTGAAACAATGGATATTGCGACTTTTAATACTCATCTCCTAACTTTTGAGATGAGGCTTGAACAACAGATGGAACAGATTCAACATCCAGTTGCAAATGTTGTCACTTCAAACTTCTCTTCTGCAAGAAGGAATGCACCAAGAGGTGTTCCTAATCAACCAAGAAGACCGAATCCACCAAACAACAACAATCGTCGTCCACAACAACCCCAAAGAGTTGTTGCTCAGGGTCCAGTTTTCTGTCAGATTTGCAAGAAGCGTAACCACACTGCAGATCGATGTTGGTTTCGATATGACAGAGGATCCACACACCAAAACAAGGTACCTGAAGCTTTTATTGCGTTGCCTGGTGGACAAGCTGATGCACAATGGGTTACTGATATTGGTTCCACGCATCATATAACTGCAGATGTCAATAACTTGTGCATTCCTCATGAGTATGAAGGGACGGATCAAGTTAGAGTTGGTAATGGCACTGGTCTTGATATTGCGCATATTGGTAACGCTACATTCACTTATAATACGCGCTGCTTTGTTTTAAATCATGTGTATCATGTCCCAAAGATTAAAAGAAATCTCCTATCAGTATCTCAGTTCTGCAAAGATAATCGTGTATTCTATGAATTTCACACCAACTTTTTTCTTGTGAAGGACAAATGCACAGGAGCAATGCTGCTAAAGGGGAGGAATGAGAATGGGTTATACATTTTCGATGAAATAGGTGACATCAATCACTCCAAATCTCCACAGACCTATCTCTCAGCCAGTTTACCTGTTTGGCACCAGCGCCTTGGTCATCCAATGCTAGGCACTGTTTTAAAAATAATTAGAAATTGTTCACTTCCTGTTTTGAATAAGAAGTTTGAATTTTGTCACTCTTGTCATGTTAGCAAGAGTAAGAAGCTTCATTTTTCTCTCAGTACTACCAGTTTTGATAAACCTTTAAGTTTAGTTGTTTCTGATATTTGGGTATCTCCACAAATTTCTAGAAATGGTTTTTTTTACTACATGTTATTAATGGATGTTTTCTCTCATTATACTTGGGTTTTTCCTATGGTTTAGCGATCAGATGCATACAATATTTTTTTTTTCAGTTTCACAAACAAGTAGAAAATTTAACTGGTCATAAAATACAAATCTTTCAATCTGACAATGCTCTCGAATACAAAAAAATAACTTCATATCTAAACAATGTTGGCATTCAACATAGGTTTTCTTGTCCCCATACATCATCTCAAAATGGTCTTGCAGAGCGACGTATTAGGCACGTCACGGAGAGTGGCCTTGCACTTTTATTTCATGCTCATTTGCCAAAAGAATTTTGGTCCGAAGCTTTCAGCACAGCCTGCTATCTTATCAATAGAGTCCCAAAGTCTATTTCTAATACAAAAACACCTCTTGAACTGCTATATAATATGCAACCAGATTATCATTTTTTACGTGTATTTGGTTGTCTTGCCTACCCTTGCCTTAGACCTTACAATTCAAACAAATTAGAGCCAAGATCTCAACCCTGTGTGTTTATAGGTTATAGTGCAGCGCATAAAGGTTATATATGTCTTCATCTGCCAACCAACAGGCAATACATTTCACGCCATATCATATTTGAAGAAACCACATTCCCATTCTCTCCTCAACAGCAGCAAGCTCCTGAGATTTGTCAACAACCAACTGCAACAAGCACGGACTTTCTTGCATCAGCTATTTTCAGTCCAACTCCGCAAGTACATCCTCAGCTTCAGCAGCTAGCATCCCCAGAATTAATACTGCCAAACTCTCCAGCTCCTGCTCAGGATTCACCAATACAAACTCCAGATGCGTCAGCTGAAATCCCTTCTCCTGCTGCATCATCTTCAAACATTGTTTCTGGTACACAAACTTCGGCAGAACAACAACTACAAGGTATTACCAAACCAATACAAAAGTTATGTCTGACAACTACTAAGTATCCTTTGCATGATGAAGATTTTATGGAACCCACATGCTACTCAAAGGCCTGCAAGATACCTGATTGGAGAGATGCAATGGACAATCAAATTAATGCACTTATTCGTAATGGGACTTACTCGCTGGTGAAGTATGAAGATGGCATGAATGTTGTAGGATTGAAATGGGTTTATCGCATTAAACGAAACCCGGATGGAACTATACAGCGTCATAAAGCACGTTTGGTGGCAAAGGGTTTACTCAGCAAGAAGGTGTGGATTATGGTGAAACCTTCTCTCCGGTTATAAAACCTTGCACCATCAGGCTTGTTCTCTCCCTAGCTGTAATGAATAAGTGGCAATTGCGACAGCTAGATGTTGAGAACGCGATTCTACATGGTGTTTTGGAAGAGGAAGTGTACATGAAATAGCCAGCTGGCTATATGGATCCAAATACCCTGATCATGTGTGCAAGTTGCATAAATCCTTGTATGGACTCAAATAAGCGCCACGGGCATGGTTCTCTCATCTCAGCAGTCATCTTCTTCAGCTAGGGTTCACAGCTTCAGTTGCAGACTCCTCTTTGTTCATCAAGAATTCTGGTGGGTCTACTACATATGTCTTGATTTATGTCGATGACATAATTGTAACAGGATCTAACTCTAAGCTGATAGACCAATTGGTAACTGATTTAGGTTCTGCTTTTGCGGTCAAAGACATGGGAGATTTGTATTATTTTCTTGGTGTTGAGGTACTGACTCAGGGAAATAATCTGGTACTCTCCCAAAGAAAGTACATCTTAGATTTACTTCATCGCACAAAGATGAATGGCATTAAACCTATTTGCACTCCTCTAGCAGCAAATACGAAACTTCATCGACATGGTACTGAGAAGTTTTTGGATCCTACTTTATACAGGAGTGTTGTAGGGCATTGCAGTATCTGCATATTACCAGACCTGACATAGCAGTGGCAGTTAACAAGGCTTGTCAGTATATGCATGAGCCATATGTGGAGCATTGGGAACTAGTGAAGCGTATCTTGCGCTACTTGAAGCAAACTATAGATTATGGTTTATTCTTCAAACCTGACAAAGATTACTCTCTTAATGCTTACTCTGATGCAGATTGGGCAGGGAGTTTAGATGATCGCAGGTACACTAGTGGTTATGGTATCTATTTTGGGGGCAATCTAATTTCATAGAGTGCAAAGAAGCAAAAGATTGTTTCGAAGTATAGCACCGAATCAGAATATCGTGGCATTGCTATTGCCACTTCAGAACTCATATGGATCCAGTCTTTGTTGAAGGAATTAGGAATTCACACTCCTACTCCTTCCTTATGGTGTGACAACCTAGGTGCCACTTACCTCACTGCAAATCCGATTTTTCATGCACGCACAAAGCATATTGAAATCGATTATCACTTTGTACGTGAGCGAGTAGCAGACAAGCAACTAAAAGTGCAGTTCATCAGCTCACGGGATCAACTAGCAGACATTTTCACTAACGGGTTATCTTCATCTCGTTTTCAACAAATCATAAGCAAGTTAAAAATCCGTCAACTCCAGTTTAACTTGAGGGAGGGTGTCAGTGCGAGTAGTCAGTCAGTTGCAGAAGACTCTCAACTATCTCCTCAGACTATGGAAGCCGGTATTCAAGCCAAGCAATAAGTCAAGTCAGCAACAAATCACTCCGACTATTATCTAGGATCTTACTTATATTTATGTTGATCAATTTATTTGAATAATGTACTTTGCTTCAGTATAAATACAAGTGTTCTATCTCCACATTATTGTGTGGAAGATTTCCAACCAATTATCATATTCTAGCTATGACAAATTAGATGATGAGGAAGTTGAAGAAAAAAAAAGGTGACGGTTCATGATTTTTTTCAATCCAGATTGTGGTATATATTTTAATGATTTACCACCTGAAGATCTACAAAAAGCTACAAGGATCTCTTAAATTTTTTCTCTAAGTATTGAGCCATGGATAGATAATGGGTCTCTTTAGATTCTAAGACACTAAAGCACAGTACTCTGTTTCTGTTCTACTGATCCTCTGTTTTTCTGATCAAATGGTTTTTCATAGAATGGAGGGTTCCATTGAAAATAATATAAACCTTAGGGATGTCTCACAAATAATATATATCGAAGACATAATACAATAATATTAATATTAGATCTGTAGATGATGATCTAAATCCAACGGTAGTTACCTGCGAGTTTATTCTCACTGTCACGCGGACGCTCGCGTGACAGCAGGACTCAAACATAAACACAAAAAACAACAAACATTACCACCTACTTTCTACTTTATTGACTCGAGTTTTCATGCGGTTTTTTAATTAGTTTATCTTTCCTTCGTTGCTCGAGCATTTGATTCTCTTGTATTACTTGTTGCGATTGGGCGGATTCTTGTTCTTTGAGATAGTTTATGAATTTGTCGTTGCTTTTGCTAAAGATAGATTCAACCGAATCGGAAGTGCCATTGTATTTTGCTTGTTTTTTTGTCTTTGAGATTTTTCCTGCCGCGTCCCCTTTGTTTCTTAGTTAGATCATCATCGGTATTGTAATGACCCGACCATCCACCGATATTGTCCCCACTTAGCCACTGCGGTTATCCGGCAGTGTGGGGTTTTCAACGGGCATCACTGCGATTATCTGGCAGTAACTTCCCGGGAGGTCACCCATCCCAGGATTGCTCCCGCCCGAGCACGCTTAACTGCAGAGTTTCCTGCCAACTCTGGAGCCAATTGTGCTGAAAAGGCCTCAGCATAATGTAGAGGTTCCTTGTCTCATGTGAGACCACTATCTGGAATACAGCCCAGCATACTCTCCCATCCAAGCACAAGCGACCCGTCCCTAGTTGTATCCCAACTAACACCGATATTGTTCCCACTTAACCACTGCGGTTATCCAAAAGTGTAGGATTTTTAACGACACTACTGCGGTCATCCAGCAGAAACTTCCCGAGAGGTCACCCATCCTATGACTACTCCCGATCGAGCACGTTTAACCGAGAAGTTTTTTCCCACAACTCAGTCAAGTGAGCCCATCAGGCCTCGGTATAGGGAAGGACAAACCATTACTTATATTCCATTCAGCCAACCACTGTCGAATATCAGGGTATTACATGTATTATTTATACGAGTACCGCCTTTCATCTCATCATTGTTTTCAACATCTTCAACTACAATCGGTGGGGTTGGCGGTTCATCGGTGAATTTTGTGTAATCATAAACTGGTTCATGTTTGTATAATTCATAACATGAATCTAGGTCGGATGTTTTCTTATAAATCCTCAAGTACTCAATGCAAACATATAAAATTAATCCAAATTCTTAATAGCAAACATAAGTAACACAACAAATTAAAATACTTAGCAAGTCTTCGGGTCCCCAACCACTCTTCCCATGATAGAGTTTTGGAGAACCCCGACAAATTGTTACACATCTTTTTTAATTGCACATATCCGATTTTCTAAACTATTTTATCTCTACCGTTTGGATCATCTTTTGTTTTCTCTACAAATAAAGGAATAATTCGATTCCAATATCGGTTTTTTGCTTGAATAACACCTACGCTACCATCACCCATAATTGCAAGATGTGCTTCACAAGGTATTATATCTTTCTCTGTGGTATAAGTAATTTGTTGCTTTCTAGGTTTTTTCGTCTTTGAGGTAGACATAGTTGTAAAGAAAGAAAATTAGTTGGGCATAAGAATTGAGAAGAAGAAGAATAGTTGGTGAACTTGGTGTTGAGAATGTTAGTATATATAGTGGAAAAATAGAGTCGTTGGTTGCGCAATGATCACATTTTTTTTTTGTTTGAAAATTATGTATGTAGGCGGCTGATGTTATGATTCCTGTGTTGAAAATTACGACAACCGGCTAATAATTAACCCATTTTTTCTCTATAAGCGGCTGAAGTTCAGCCGTATATAGGCTGCATACGGCACAATTTCAGCCGTTTCACTTGGGAGGCTGAAGATCATCCGTTCAGTGAAGACTTTCCATCACTCATTAGTTTAATGAGTGTCTGAGTGATTCAACAGGAAAGTGCACCCATCCACTGCCCACACTGGCATCAAATTAGATCAAATTTAGTGAGACTCATTCAAATTGAATGAGAATCCTCACTCCATATCCCTTGCTCTAATAATCCATCAATTTTAGCACTAACAATTGATGGTAAAAAACTAGGATCAAAGACATCATTACAAGCACTAGCAGTACTAGCACTCGTGTATCGATTGAGTCCAAAGAGACCTCCAGGAGCGGACAAGAACTGGTTATTGTACTTGGCACAATCAAGAAAGTACATAAGCTCATTGTTAATAACTTGTTGAGGACTATCATAATAATTTGGAATCCTATTATTGGGGCTGTAGGGGATGGGTCTTTGGGGGCTAAAAATACTAATTGCAACCAAAACGTGATAGGGGGAGACCTAATCTATGTAAAATATCACCCTTACCCTTAAATAAATCAAAATCTAACTTTTTTAATCAATTATCTTCTTCTTCTTCTCCTCTTCTAAATCATACATCATGATGAACATGATGATCGAAATATCATCGTGATGAAGATGATAATCATAAAAAAAAAAAAAACTTAAATCTATTATTCTTCATCCTCTTTTCTTCTTCTCCATCGCATCACGATGTCATAAAAAGAAAAAACTAAGAAAACCCACCATTTATCTTTGCTTTTGATTTCCAAAAAGCTTCGATTCGATTAAATTAGAGTTAAAAAAGATAAATTTTTGAAACTGTTTACAGTTGGGATTTCTTAATTTCCCAATCGTAAATCATACTTTACGTCTTAGAAAATAGGATTTCCTAGCCGTAATTTGGTTTACGGTTTGGATGATTAAAACTCACGACCGTAAAAAAAAAAAAACAGAGGTTGGATTTCGGTTAGGATTTCTTAACCGTAAATCAGAAACACGGTTGGAAAATTAAAATTCCCAGTCGTAGATGTCATTTACGGTTAGAATTTCCTAACCGTAAGTTGACAAAAAATTCCAGAATGAAAATGTTTGCATTTTAATTTTATACTCGATCTTGGAATGAGTACTAGTTTATTTATACTTGGTTTTAGAATGAGTAGTACTTTATACTCGATTTCTATAAGAATATAAGATCATACTCGATTACTCGATTTTAGAATTTATTACCCGATTTCAAAAAAAGTATAAATTCTAACTTTATACGCGATTTCAACATGATTATAACTTTATACTCGATGTCGGTATGAGTATAACTTCATACCCGGTTTCAAAACGAGTATAAATACTCAATTTCAAAAAGAGTATAAATTCATATCCGGTTTCAAAACGAGTATAACTTTATACGCGATTTCAGAACGAGTATAACTTTATATTCGATTCCACAAAGAGTATAAGTTCATACTCAGTTTAAGACTGAGTATAAAGTGATACTAATTTATGAGTACAAGTATATATTCAATCTAAAAAGAGTTCAACTATATACTCATTTTCATATAGAGTAGAGCTCATTACGGCTGAAGAATGTTAAATTATTTGGCGTAAATCAGGTACACGTTTGGGAAACCAGGAAATCCTAGCCGTAAATGTATGTTTACTGTTAGGATATTCTAGCCGTATGTACCACACCACCTGTAGGTTTTTTGTGTTACGGCTTGGTCGACCTATCAATTTCCTAGCCGTAATTGGAAAGCGGTTTGGAAAACCATATGTATAGTTTTACGGTTGGGAAGTACCTAGCCGTATATTACTCTGATAACCAAAAAAACAATGGACTCCTAGTTACGGCTAGATATCATGTCCGTAACCCAGCCGTAACATAGACTCAGGTGATTCTGGGCAATATAACGTCCAAAAGTTCTTCACTTCCCATCCGTTATTTGTATTTACGGCCGGGAGTTCCTCAGTTTCCAACCGTGGTTATCTATTTACGGCTGGTTCGACACATTTCCCTAGCCGTAACAGGTAAAAAAACTCAGATTTTGCTATGATTTTTAACGGATTTGAATCGATAAAATTGCTATTGGGAGTTGATTATAAGGTTTCCCCGAGTATTGTGACGAAGGGTTTCATCATTTTTCTTCAAAGTTTTTCAAAAAAATATCACCTAAATCACCCTTTTTCCTTCTTCAAAATCCAAGAAAATCAAGTTTTAATCTGCAAAAGATTAATGATTTGATTAGTTTAATCCATTCACTAATACTGATTAGTTAACTTAATCATTTTAATTAGCACTAATCAATTGAGGGTAGATTAGGCATTACAAAAAAATTAAGATAAGGGGTTCTATGAATTACTATTTCATGACCCTATCAAGCCCCAAAAAACTCAGCCATTTAAAGACCCAATAATAGGATTCATAATTTGACACGTCATTGTCGATGAGTTTGTGAAGGTCTTCTCTAATCTGATCCATGAATTCTTTGAAATTCTCTATACTTGCAAAATCATGATCGAAGGCATTTATATTTTGTAAATTCATATGCGCTATAAGATCATCCATTTTGCAAGGCTTTTTTTTTTCGCACCTTCGTCTGTGCCATTCGATGATGCCTTTACATATTCTCAGAGCCGTAATTATACAAGTGTAATTTTTTTTTTAATCTTATTTTGTTGTTATTTTGCTTTTTATATAGTATACAATCTTTGAATTTGTACGTCTTTTTTTTTATTGGCAAAGGTAAAAATATTTTAAGAAAAGCCTACCAGAGGTAAGCGAAGAAGGTTCTGAAGAGCTTACAAACCCTGAGAAAAAGAAACTCCGAAGAGGATACAACCACTAAAGAGAATCCAAAACAAAAGAAAAAGAACGCGACTACGTTACAAAGAAAAAGTCCCAATTAACTAAAATGAAGTCTATAGAGGTTCCTTTCGGTTGCATAAAATTTCTAACCCAAAAGTAAGATCGAATCTTCACTCTCTCGATCACGAAAGCAACAGTTACATTTTCATGTTCGAAAACTATTGACTTTCTAGCTTTCCAAAGAGTCCAGCATATAGCTGCTGGAATGATTGGTTATATCTTTCTCCAAAAAGGGTTAATAAACCTAAACCTCCAACCCTTAATGATGGAATCTATACAATTAGCCATAGGCCAAATTGCAACACTGGCGTTCAAAAAAGATCTCCAGACTTTAGAAATAAAAGAACAATGAAAGAGAAGATGAGAAACTGTTTCACTTGCCAGGCAGCATAAGAGGCATCCGTCGAGAATAAGCTTTCCTTTTCGGTAAAGAGAAACCATAGTAGCTAACTTCTTATAGTAGACCAGCCTTAGAAAGAAACCCACACTATGAGGCCAAAACTTGAACCATATAGATAGATTTAAAACATGCTGCTCTTGTTCCTTTTCTAACTTGGCGTAAGAGTACTTGACTGAGAAGAGGCCTGATTTATCTATACACCACTTGATTTGATCTTGTTCAAGAGATAAGCAGACAGGTTGTAAAGCCACAGTCAAGTTACGAACTTCCACTATCTGACGTTGATTAAGTCTTCTCTGTAAACCTAAATTTCAAGAGCCTCCAGCACTAATAGTTTCCGATACCTTGCAAACGGTCCAATTATGATAACTATTTGCAAACGGTTTTTTTTTTTTTTTTTACTTTACCTAATCCGTTAGTATCTAGATTTTTTTTTGTAGCGGCCATTTTCTAAGGTTTCAATGAAAAAAAAATATGATACTCCCTCCGTCCCACTATTAGATGACCTATTTAGTTTAAAATTTGGTCCCACTATTAGTTGACCTATCTCATTAAGTAAGGGGAAATTTCTAAAATTATCCTTTTGATTGATTATCAGTAATATAAGAAATATATATAATTTGGTATCCATGTTTATATTCGTTACGTAGGTGTTTTAAAATGTTTTTCAATGATACAAAGTTTACGAAAATCCATGGTATAGTTGAGAGATAAATCATTCTAAATTTTACAAATTATTATCCATAAGGTATAATTGTAAAAAAATACTTAAAAATACTCCATTTCATTCCTTGCCTTAAAAATTGTGCAAACTTGAACTAGGTCATCTAATAGTGGGACGGAGGGACCGAGGGAGTAACTATTTACAGTTTTTTTTGTGGGTAAAAACAAATTCTGCTGGAAATGGTAAATTTGGGTGTGCCGCCGAGAAGCGAATCTAAACCCTAAACAAATGCACTGCACGGGAGTACTTTAGATTCGAGAGATCAATCTGTACAATCCTGGCCTAAACCAAGAAATGGTCGTTCCAGTCTTGCTTCGGTCACAAAGTGAAGGAGAAGGGTTGATCTTAGGGAGGGAAGCGAAGAAGGTGTTGGGATCAAAATATTGAATTTTGAGGGTGTGGCTGTTTTATGACTTGTATCAGAATATGGAAATGGCTTGCGGAATGTAAGCAATCAGTTCTTGGTGTTTTTCTGGATACTGTGTTTATAAACAAAACTCTGTTGTTGGTCGAAATAGGTTGAAAACCTATTTATACAAGTCATTGATCCCCCAGATCTCGTAGGAAGTGGGGATAGCTAAGTAGTGGAGAAGTGGGGTTGTGTAGAAGTTTTTTACCATCACGTTCCCATTGTGAGGGGAAACTGGTTGGCCTTACACCCATTATTCTCTTACTGCTATTTAACCGTCCGCTCTTTCCTGACACTTTCCTGTAATGGGCGTGTTGCGCCGCACGCTGTAAACTGCCAGACCAATACCCTGATGAGTATTCCCCAGTTTGTGACATTTTTGATGTATCGAGTGTTTCATGGGAAAATGTGCAACAAGTTGCTGAGTGGGTCTACTATGTAAGACCTAGTTATTCTGACCAATCGCACGCAAGCTAGGCAGCATAACGGCATAGTGGCGCCTGCATAGTGGCATAGTGGCAATGTGGTGCCTGTTAGTGGCACAATGACAATGTGGCGCCCGTTAGTGGCACAATGGCAATATGGCGCCTGCCAATGACGTAGTAGCAAGGTCGCACTTGCTAATGGCAGAGTGGCAAGGTGGCGCCTGCCAATGGCGTAGCGGTCAAAGTGGCGCCTGCTACATCTTGGCATATTGGTGTTGGATCCAAATATGGCTTAGTGATATTAGCTCTAGTTTCCACATTAAACTTAATGCCTAGGTGATTCTATTTGGAATGGGGCGGCGTAATGGCCCTGGCCAAATTAGGGTTTGGCATATCAAAACCCTAAGTGGCGCGCGCGGCTAGGTGGCGCGGCACAGCGGCATCTTGGCAAATACTGCCTTGGCCGTCATAACGTGGGCATGTCCATGGACGATCATGGGTAATCATAATATGGCGCGGGCGCCATTCTTTAGGGCCTCCTGGGTCCCACATGACTAGAAAAATAGGGTTCCCATTTGGTTTGACCAAAGTCATTGGCATATTGCCGCCGCGGAATGGCATGGCCTGCCAATTGGCATACTGGCGCGACTTGGCAGGTTGGCTAGCCAATTGGCATGGCGCCCGTGATGATTACCAGGCGCGATTTGGGATGGTTTGTAGATGATCCCAACACTTGGGCGCAGAATGCAGCAACGGTGTTGGTACGCTGCTTGTGGTGGCATGGTGATGCCTATTTGGGCGCGTTGGGGAGAGGCTAAACTTAATAAATCAAGTGGCCAAATCGTACGACCGTGATTGTTTTTTAGATACTGGCTTGGGCCGTCTATATTAGATTCCTAATGGAATTAGGCGCATCGACCCACCAACTTCCAATCTTTATTAAAAGTGTGTGTGGCGGGTTTTGAGCGATCTGATTGGTTGATGGGAGAGGGGGCCGACAAGAGAAAGATAGAGCGTGGCCAACGGCCACAGGCGGCGCCCATTGGAGCGAATTTGCCGGCTATGTGGCGTGGTCGCGCCTCTTTCGTCATTGCTCCTATTTGCCACAGTTCCTCTTATGTTTCTTGTTTTCTGGTAGGGCTTTGCTCCTACTAGCTCCGTGGAGGATCAGTTTCCTAGTTTACCTAGGTTTGGCCTCGACAAATAGGGTTTGAGATATTTGCACAAGGCGCAAAAGACCTAATGTTTACAAATTAATTAGGCCGAACACTTGAATTTTGTGAGTTATCACAAAATTGAACAAATTTAACAAATTTTGTGTGTTGACACAAAATTCTTTTTATTCACAGAGAGCAGTTAGCGCGTCTTCTGATTGAGCATTTTCATGCAGACCTTAATTTTGATACTTCGGGAAATTCATGCTACTCAGTTGCGAGTGAACACTAATTGTCATGTCATACCAATACTAAGGGTTCAGCTGGGGAACATAGCATAGGAAAATACTCACTAAGCCATACACTAATGAGCAATGTATGCGAGAGCTTAAAGAATGTTTGGGATTGTTGCTACATGCAAAATTCTGAATAAATATACTAAGTTGCTCAATACATGTATGAGTAGAGAGGCCCGGGCACTCATTACTTTTAAATGGATCAGTCCTTTTGCATCCTAATCTTAAAAAAAAAAAGGTCTGGAACTTGGGTTGCATCTTAATGTGGCTAAGACGGAGATTTATTGGCCTATAGTTGATGAAAGAGGCTTGTTACCAGGTGTTTTCCCGGATGACATTAGCAGACCCTCAGATGGTGTAAAGTTGCTTGGCGGACCTGTGAGTATGAATGAACAGTTCTGTAGAGAATTCGTGGTTAAAAGAGTTCAAAAAACTATAGGTTTAATGGATGCCATCAAGAAGCCTAAGGACCCACAGTGTGAGCTCCTTCTTTTGCGTAATTGTTCAGGGGTTTCCAGACTTTATTTCTCTATGCGAACGGCCAAACCAGCACATTTGAGTGAAGCTCAACCTTTGTTTGATGAGTTTTTGATGGCATATCTTCAGCATCTCATCACTGGAGATGGCCTAGGATTTGGTAAGCTTCAGCAAAGGTTAGTTACTTTACCTATTCAACATGGTGGTGCATGTGTTTATACTATGCATGATACTATGCAACATGGTTATGTTGCATCTAGCCTGCAAACTATTTTGCAACAGAATAATATCTTGCATCACTCTGATGTGTCTGGTTTTAGTCCTAGTCTGGAGCAGGATATAAGTGCTTACAATCAAGTATGTGGTATTGTTGAATCACTACTTAGTACCCATCATACCGCCCCCAGCGTTCTTTGGCGGTTAGATACTTTAGTGCTGTGTTGAAAGAGTTACCCTTAAACTTTAATTTGTCTGCACGTGATGCTGCTCTTTGGCAATGTAATATGATTAAACATGCACAAGATTACTTGTTGGCTGTTCCAATTGAAGGTATTAATCAGAAGTTGGGTCCTAGACAATTTAGCGCGGTTATGTGTTATAGATTGGGTATACCACTTTTTGAGGTGGGTAGCACTTGTCCTTGTTGTGGCAGAGACATGGATATTTTTGGAGATCACGCTTTACATTGTGTCAAGGAGGTTGGGCTTAAATTTCGTCATGATCTTGTTTGTGACACGATCGCTGACATGTGTTACCGTGCAGGTGTTCTATCCAGGAAGGAAGTCGACTTGGGTCTCCTTTCCAATACCGGCTTGGATTTAAGACCAACAGACATTCTAGTTTATAATTGGATTGATGAGCGTGATGTGTGTATGGATGTGACAGGTGTCTCCCCCTTCACGGGTGATGGTGCTTTTACCCCAGGGCAAGCTCTCGCCAATGCTATTGATCGTAAATGTGTTAAATCTTGAAAAATGCACAGAGCATGGGCTTGGCTTTGGAGTCCTTGCCTTCACTACCCTAGGTGAGCTCGGCGATGACACTATCAAATTCCTAAAGAGACTTCGTAATTATATGGCCAGTAATGATGCAAATGTCAAAGTTGGAGATTTTCTTTTCCACGGGTTAGGTGTTGTCATTCAAAAAGCGATAGGGGCTCAGCTTGTTGCTAGACTCCCTTCCAATTTCTTACCACTTGATAGTGTAATTGACAGTTTTATATGAGTAATATAAGCCTGCCAATGACATCTTTCGTTAAAAAATAAATAAATAATAATAATAATAATTGCCCAAAGGACCAAATCTCTTTCCATCTCAGCGGAGTTTGTCCTAGTAGTAGTCGATATGCTCGATCAATGTAATCTCATCCTAATCTTAATAAATTCATGCTTCAAAAAAAAAAAAAAAAACATTAAGTCATAATTATTTATGCCATGTTTGGTAGAAAACAAAGCTAGAAGCTTTTCTAAAAAAGATAAATAAATAAATTGGGATAAGAGTAGTGACCCCTGATGAACCAAGAGTCAGGACAAACAGAAATTGGTGGCTTGACTTATTAAGGATGAAAAAAAAAATAGTGGAAATTGAATTATTGTCCCTCCTTCTAATGGGCCTTCACAAATATCCCTAACAGACTTCACAAATATCCCTAGTGGTATAATGAAAATTTTTATTAAAAATAGAATATCTGTAATTCCATATTTAACCTTCTATGTTTTCTTCTTCTTTATCTCTGATAACACAGAAGATAAAGCTCTGTCGCCTCCATCGCTCTCACCACCACCATATTCATCGTTCCCATCACCACCACCATATCAATCGTCTCCACCACAACTAGAAACACCAATAGGTATATTTATTAGCAGAGTTGATCAATATCTTCGTTTTATTTTTAGATCCGATACAGAAAAATTCCTCTATTCTCTTTCCTCCTCTCGACATCAACCACCACCACCTCTGCAACTACCACCACTTCGCCCGCACCGTCACCTTCACCTCCGAGAAACAAATTGATCATCCAAGTAAATTAATTATATTTTAGTTCATCAGATTCATATAGATTGAGAGATCTGTTTTTTCTTGTTTCGATTTTGGTAATTTTGAGTTGCAGATAAATAGAGTATAAGTTTTTCATATTCGGTTCATCGAAACTCAAGACCGATTCAGTTCATGTGTTCATTATTTTGGTTGCATACAATTTTGATTTCAATTTTTGAGGGTTTCTGGTGATTTAGTTTCATTTCAAATGATTCAACAAATTATATGGAATCAGGAATGATTCAAATTTGTGGTTTTTGATATTTTATTTTGGTATGTGTTGATGATGTTTAACCATTTTTTTTATGCTTTTTGAATGTGTTCTTATTGACCTGTATCTGTTGTTTTATTACTATTGAAGTTTGAGATTCGGCGAGACTTGTTAGAGTTGATGAGATATGGGCATAAGTGTATTCTGAAGTTTCATGGAGTTTGCATTGACGAGAATCATGGGTTGTGTGTGGTGTTTAAATTGATGGAGGAAGGGTCAGTTCATGAAGTAATTCTGAAGAGGAAAAAGCTTTTGGCTAGAGAAGTTGTAAAGATTTCGACAGATGTTGCGGAAGGGGTCAAATTTATGAATGATCACGGTGTCGCTTATAGAGATTTGAATGCAAACATGATCCTTCTAGATTGGCAGGGAAATGCTTGTCTAGGGATCTGGGTATTGTTACAGTCTGCCAGAGCATGGGGGAAGTGATGGAATACAAAATGGATGGTTACCGGTGGTTAGCTCCATAGGTTTTAGTGCATCCATGAAACTTGTTAGCTTGTTCATAGTCCAATTTAGTTTGTTTACAGACTCAAATGATAAACAACTTTAGTGCATCCATGAAACAATTTCAGCTGACTTCGAATTTGAAAATGATTCAATGAACTAGATTGAAATAAACATATTGATTTACATTTGCTCATATCACCCAATTAGGTCCTGTGCAGCATCAGCGTATAGTTTTACTCTTTTGGTAAAACATGCCTGAATCATTTTCGCATTCGCGTTTGCTTTATATTCGCATTTTTGATGACTTTTGTTAAAGGGAGAGCAAAAAGAGATCCGAGGAGAGCAAAAATCGTTGCTGACTCGTTAACTAGGACCGGTTCTATATATCTCTCTGACTCGGACTAAAACACCTTCGTTAAACCACACGGATATTTCTCACACGCTCAGAATCAAAGTCTTAACCCATAAAAATCCCTTTCTTTCTTCTTCTTTTATCTTCAGTAGAAAGTTTAAACCCTAGAAGTTAACCACCAAATTAAATTAGTTAGACTCATTAGTTAAATCCTTTATAGACTTTTTGAGCAATTGGAAAATGCTCGAGAATAATGGAATCTGCTGATGTATATGCAAACTAAATGTAGGGAATCAAAACCCATCAATGATCAGACCTAAAAGCTTGGTTTGTTCTTTTGAGCAACCATAGAAACACTATTTCACGAATCACGTCAATACATGTCAACGAGAAATATTATCCATGTTCACGTAGATTTATTAAAACGTGAAATCATTTTATTTGTTCATGCTCTCGGAGAAGAAATATATATGGAAGTTAAGGTTTAATGGGCCATTTGGACTTTCCCCATCTTTTGATATTTTTTTAAAGGTTTCATGGTCATGGCGTTCTTCAAGTTTCAGAAGAACAAAAAAGTAGCAGAAGTCAGTTCGATCGTGTGTGGCTAAGGGTAGTTTTGTCCGAGTCGGATAAGCATAGAAATCTAGTCCTAGTTAGCGAGTTAATAACGATTCTCGCTCTCCTCGGATCTCTTTTTGCTCTCCCTTTAACAAAAATCTTTTTGATTAGCTTAAAGTTAAACGAGTTTGATTAAAATGTGTATGGATGATATCTGTTTCTTGTCTGCTTTAGGTTTCTATTAGAGTTGTTACAATTGTTTGGATACGATTTGGTGATGGTGGTGTTGTCGGTGGTGTTGGTGGGTGACATTTTGTTGTTTATAAGCTTAAATATAAGTTTTTGAATTATTGGTGTCGGTGGTTGTTTTACATTTTTTAGCAGCATGGTTCAGGTATTGGAGAGGGTGGTGGTGGTTGTGATTTATAGAAGTAAGGAGCATGTGCTAGATATGGTGGAGGTGATCTAGATGGATCAACTATCGTTGTGGATCAACTGTTTTTGTGGATCCATTTTTTATGGATCAACTACGTATCCCAATTTTATGGATCAACTGGATCCCATCAAAAAAGATCTCTCGTATTTTTTTTGTGATTAACTCATGTCCATTTTTTATGGATCAACTACGATCCCAATTTTTATGGATCAACTACATTTTTCCCAAGTAAAAAAGATCTCTCGGATTCATCAACTCCTTGTTGATCCCATTTTTATCCATTTTTTATGGATCAACTGCTGTTGTTGATCCCAATTTTTATGGATCAACTACTGTTGTTGACCCCAAGTATAAAAGATCTTTGGTATTCAGTTTTTGTAGGATCAACTCCTGTTGTTGATCCCGTTTTTTATGAATCAACTACTGTTGTTGAGTAAAAAAGATTTATGGGCTTCAATTTTTAAGGATCAACGACTGTTGTTGATCCCATTTTTAATGGATCAATTACTGTTGTTGATCCCATTTTTTATGAATCAATTTCTGTTGTTGACACAAAATTTTGATGGAGGCGGCGGGTAATGGTGACGACGGCGGCGGTGGCGGACTGGCGGTGGAGGTGGCGACGACGGAGCAGTGGTGGCGGCGTCGGTGGCGGACTGGTGGTGGTGGCGTGGGTGGTGGTGGCGGACTGGTGGTGGTGGCGTCGGTGGTGGTGGAGTAGTGGTGGTGGCGGTTGGCAGGTGGTGGTTGGTAGGTGGTGGTCGTTGAACGGTGGTGGTGGAATGGTAGTTGAATGTTGGTGGTGATGTGGGTGAAGTGGTAGAGGAAGAAATTTTGTTCCATTTTGAAATAAAGAAGAATACTATATGGGTGAGGGTATTAAAGTAATCTAATATTAAATGGATAAAGTTATTAAAAAGTAGAGATATATTTATTGTTGTATAAGGATGTATTTGTAGGATGTTAAAACTAGGGATATATAATTAATATACCAAAAAAAAAAAACCCTAGATCTATCTTATCGGTCTTATGACAGGGAAAGAGTTGTTTAGTATATTTGGACACGAGAAAGAAGCTTCTTCGGTGGAAATGAATAATAATGCTCTCTCTCTGCCTTCGACACGCTGATGTTTTGCCAGCTAAAACTTCGTACTGTTTGGTATTTTAAACGTTTCTTTACCCTGTAATTGTCCAAATCCACTCCAATTTAAGGAGTTTGGATGTAGTCTGGAGTAAAAAAAAAAATATCTTCACCCTAATAAATTATTCATGATCATACAGGGTAACATTACATTAGGCTGTGTTGAATGATGTCATTATATGTACTGTACACGTCAAGGTCGGTCCAATTAGGTCACCGAGATTGCAGCACTGATTAGGTGACCGTGGGAATCACCGGGAGAAATCCCGCATCACTAATAGGGATGGGACCCAGACCCAATTAGTGCTGGGGATTTCTCCGGGTGATTCCCACGGTCATTGTAGCATTACTCTCGAGCTGGGTTGCACAGACGCGGACGCGTAGACGCGGACACGACACGACGCTGATGCGGACACTACAAAATTTTCAAAAAACTAGGACACGGACACGTATATACATATTTTATTTATATATTATTTATATATATAATCATGTATTATACAGCAAAGTCAAGTATTTCGACCTTAAAATTTAGAAAATGACGTTACATATGTATAAATTTCAAAAGAAAAGAAGATATCGTTTGTTTATACACTCCGAATGTCAAATAATCAGTCACTATTAAACACATAGCACAATCAAAATGCATTCTTAGATCAACACATGTCCAACTAAGGGTATACGTGATGTCATTTCCAATTAAAAAATCCTAATAAAGACCTAAATTATTGATCTAAATGTTTGTCTTTCTTCATTTGGTTAATAATAGTAAAAATAAAGGAAAAAGTTTGTATGAAAATGAAAAAAAAAATGCGTCGGACACGCGGCATCGGTGCGTCCAAACCAGACGCGCGCAGGACGCGCAAATTGGTGCGACAGACACGCGACGTGTCAGCGTCCCACGCGTGTCCCGTGTCCGCCGCGAGTCGGACGCGGACACGGCTCAAGAAATGGAGCGTCCGTGCAACCCAGCTCCCGAGATTGGCATCCATCGATCTAAAATCAAATACAAAAATGTCTTTAGAGAAACCACTGTCAGTCCCCAAAAATAAAATAATGAAAACACCGTAATTTATTATGGTTTATGCAGACAACGATGGAGATGCGTCGTCTCTACTGATCACTTTTCATCAGGAAGGGTACATATTTCTATAGTATAGTACTGGAGTAGTAACGAACCAAGGTAAGCCACCTGGAAATTCTCCCTTCCCCCATTAGGTGTCATCGTTTTTAGCCTTTGATCCCTGGATTGAGATTAGCAGGGGTCCATTGTTGTTGGATTTAATCAACAGATGCTTGACACATAGGCGGGGGAAAGGAGTGGGGGATGAGAGTGGGGGACGTATATCATTTTCGCTAGGAATACTAGAGAAACATCTAATGGTACGGCCGTATGTAGAAGTAACTAGCTATATTCCTGTGATGCGCCTATCCAAAATTCCAAATAGGTAATCACAATCCTAGTTTTCCTCGGAAACATCTCGCGAAGCGTCGCGAATGTACAACTGTTTGTCCTCGCGACGCTCCTAAATCTCGCCAAGTCTTCACACTTTCCTCATGTTACGACTGCCGTCATTTATTACGTCATTTATTTTCTTTCACGCGACTCCTTCGCGACGCAGTCGTTTATTAATCTCGCGAAGTATTCTTTGTCGCGATATTCTCAGTCCTACATCTTGCCTCTTCTCATGTGTTCTCTGCCCGAAGTAGAGAGTATCATGAGAATTGATATCTTGAAATATCGCGATAGCTCATCCTTATCTATTTTAACTCCGTAATTTTTACAAATTTATTACAGATGTCTTTTCTTCCATTCCTTTCTTGACACGTTTTATTCAACCGCTTATTTCGACCATTCACGTCCCCTCTCGCATTAAATGCATTTATTTTCCCAAAATCTTTCTCTATATATATAGTTTCCTCATCCTTCCCTTTTTCTCTTTTATTTCTCTCTGCAATTTTCCTTCAACTTCCCCTCTCCGTAACTTGCGCTCCTGCTACTGTAAATCTTTCTTCTTCAATTAAATTTCTCCCTTTATTTTCATAATCGATAATGGCTTCACTAGGTCGTACGTATACTCCTTCTTTTATTGATGTTCAAAAGAAATTACGGAAGAGGGTTTCACCTTATCAACTATTCCTGGTCAAGGATCTTCCTCTATTCTTTCTTCAAAATTGTTTTTTTCGATCATCAATGTGATGATCATAAAATCGTAATCTCTCGTTGGGTCAACTCCTCGCAGGACTCCCCATTCCTTTGTACAGTCCTAGAGTTGCCATTATTCTATGAAATTATTTCTCATGAGAAATTCTCGCGAGCTGTCTATCGGTTGAGTGGCGACCGTATCCGTTTAATGCTTGAATTTGCCCATCGTGGCGCTTGGTAAAGATCTTTATATCCTAATAATGTTAGGGATCCTAGGTTTGTAAATTTACAAATAGGCTGCTGAAAAGTATACCGTAGACAATTTCTTTGCGAATTACTACGTTATAAATATGAGAAATAATAAGTCTCGCTTGGGGTGCTCGTCTCAAGAAGAATGATAACGTTGATGCTGACAAGTTTCTTATGCAAGATATTGATTGGCATTCGGGCAACAATAGTACCCCCCGTCATTCCAAAGATGAGAAATGGTGGGTTGTTCCTTTACTTTTGAGTGGACCTTACATCGCAGGCTCATATACTCTCCCTGCACACCTCGCGAACTATCATCCTTGGGAGTTCAAGTGGCCTGAAGACTTAAATGAGGTATATTTCCTTTTTCAATTTTGCTTTACGACATTTTATCCCTCTTTTTTATCTACTAACTTTCAAAAATTTTAGATCGCAAGAATGAGGAGGAAATATAAAGAAAATCCAAAGCCGAGTATCCTGGCGATATTTCGATCGCTCACGGATGAAGTAAGAAACATTTTCTTTTATTATGTTAAACAATATTGTTGCCTCTTTTCTTATCTTCATGCGTATGCGAAGGTTGAAGTTGAGGAAGGCGATCTTTGCGAAGGCTAAAGGAAAGAATAAAGCTACTTTTCACAAAGACAAGTCTTCCGCCCTCTTTCTAAAAACGGAAAACCCATCTCTTTCCCACTGCAGTTCTCAAACAGACGAGAATTCTGGCGAAAATGAAAATGAGGTTGGTACTTCTTCTGCGAGGGAGAATCACTCAACCACCTCTGCTATGGCACAATTGTCTAGCATCTTCTCCGACTCCATGCAAGGATTGGGAGATGATCATTTAACTACTACCTGCAAAGCTCTCACTAATATTTGCGATGCCCCGCTGTTGGAGGATAACGAGTCATTTCGCGGGGTTTCCCGAAAAGTGACTTCTAGCTTCTTAAACGCTCTTAATGCTTTGGTATGTTTGTATCTTTTTATCTCTTTGTGATTTCAATTATAAACTTTATCTTAATCATTCCCATACTTTTCTTTGTAGTCTGGAAGAGCTTCTTTTGTTGTTGCCTCCGATCTTGAAAAAAGACATAATAGCCTTGAAAGGAAAAACGTGCAACTTAAAGAGAAGATCCGAGAACTGAGATTGAAGTCACAGCGTCATCTCGCAAGAAGGATGAACAAATTAAACAACTAGAAGCTGAACTTATGTCTCAACGAGAATAGAGTATCTACTCTTGAAAGCGCAAATCAAGCTGACTTTATGGTATAGCAATCTTTACTCCTCAATTTTTTTATTTTATCTTTTACTTTTCTTTGCCTGACTTGCTATTTTCGCAGACATATATAATCTCTCTGAAGAATCCATTCTTCTCCATTCATTTCCCGAGCCCATGGATGATGATGTTCTTCTTACTCGTCTTAATGAATCTCTAAGTAGTTCCTCAAATAAGACTAACCTCCTTTCATTAAAGGATCTTCAATCCAAATATCATCTCTTAGAGATCGAGCATAGATCTAGTTTAAGTTTGGCTAATCTTTTTAAACGAAAGTACGTTGACTCCAAGAAGAAAACCAAAACTTTAAGGAAGAAAATTAGCGATCTCATAGATGAGAAAGATCGTATTTCTAATAGAGGTGCACAGGCATTAACAGAATTTCAAAATCTCTCCTTGACGTACAAGTTGAGCGAGATGAACTCCTTCGGCCGAATACCATACTTAGCAAGCGAGAAGACCAAATTCGTTCACTTCTTGTTATAAATAATGATGATGAGTTTACATGGGCTGCGAAGGTTCTAGATAATGCTAGAAATAACTTAGGTGTCGATGTTAGTCTTCGCGCCGAGCAAACTTCCTTAATCAAGGATATGATCTTTGAAAGAGAAGGTTGTTTATTACACTTCTTTTCGCTTTTTCTGTTCTTTTCTTTTTGTACTATTATCATTAACTCACTTTCTCATGTTTTCGAACCAAAGAGATTTGAGACAAGGATTGGAGAGCTTGAAATCGAAAAAGAACGTCTCGCAAAGGATCTCTCTCTTCACGAGAATAGATATTCTAAATTGAAGCGGCAATTCCAAACTACAAAGGGCGAATTTTAATAATGATGTTGTTCGTTTTCGCAATCAAGCTATGGAAATAGTTTGTAATGATCACAACATCCCTCTTCATTCATATCCTTTTCTTCAAGAAGTTCCCGAACTTGCCTGTCTCGGGACGTTTCTGACAGTGAAGCTAATGTAGAAGAAGAAGAATCTGGCGACGAGAGTGATGGAACCAAAGAATCAGATCAAGAAGAAGAAGTACCAAAAAAATAATTTCTTCTTCTTCTTTTTTTTTTTTTTTTTTTTTTTTTATTTCTTGTAGTATCTGTACATATATATCTTTGTTAATCTTCTTGTAGCTCCTTGTTATAAATGTCTTTGATTATTGAATATGAATTCAACTTTTGCTTTCTTTGTTCGGATATAACCATCAAACAACCCTTCTTTGCAATTATAACTTCACACTTGCCTCTGTCCATAAGATATAATCAACTTTGCGAGTTACACAAAATATAATCAACTTTGCGAATTAATCATTCTTGCGAGATTTTTTTTTGTTTTTTTTTTGTTTTTTTTGAATTTTACCACTGCGACAAGATCGCAAGATATCCTCATGGATTAAGAAGTCTATTGATCTTGCCTTATCATTATTTGTGTGGTCTTATTTTGCCTTCCTAAGTAAAGGTCTTATTTTGCCACCCCTCATTGCGACAAGATCGCAGGCCGTCTTTACATTTTCATGTAATGACCCATTGACCTTGTCTTATCATTTCTTAAGTATTTTTGCCTCTGCAGGACATTATATTTGCGACAATATGATAGGCCTAAATGTTCTTGCGACCATAAAGCCCCATGAAATTGCCGTCTTTGCGACGAAATCGCAGGACGTTCTTACATTTTCATGTAAAAACCCATTGATCTCGTCTTGCCTTCGCGTTAGTATTATTGCCTCTGCAGGATCATTGCACAAATATGACAAGCCTAAATTCTCTTGCGAAAATAGAGGCTCATGACATTTGCGTATTTTGACACTTATCAGCTCCCTAATGGAGGGTGCCGCCCTTATCTTCTCCCTGGTTGCCCCTTCAAGGAGGCGTACATCGGCCATACAAGACTAGCTCCTCCCATCCTGGTCTTAACAACAACCGATTGTTTTGCACCTCTTATCCCTTATACCTATATGGTTTATGGTTACGAGGCTGCACCCTAAGTGGAGTTTTCTTCGGGCCGAGTGCGGATGTGCCAAGACTTGTCAAGAATGGTAAGGAAGTTCCATGCTCCCCGCACTCTTGACTTAACCGTGTACCTCGGCGCCTTGGTCATACACTGACTCCTTGGAAGAGACCCTCGGGCATCCAACCAGGGTATAACCTTATATATATAGTT
The DNA here is from genome assembly GCA_023531295.1 of Papaver armeniacum. Taxonomy (NCBI): domain Eukaryota; kingdom Viridiplantae; phylum Streptophyta; class Magnoliopsida; order Ranunculales; family Papaveraceae; genus Papaver; species Papaver armeniacum. The sequence continues at coordinate 64,556 of JAJJWW010010769.1, read as the reverse complement.
GGAAATCCAAGGTATCTCCCCCGGATAGGCTTTTATAGGCCCCAAATCTCCATGACCCAGGTTTCAGGAGCGGTGTAACCTTCCATCTGAGCCATGTTAAGAGATACTCCCTTATATGACGTACTTTAGGTCTTACATTCTCCTCTTGCGAAATATCATTCGCGAACTAGGGTGTACGCCATAAAGGTTTGTCCCATTCATTCACTCATTCATTTTATCAATTTATTCAATCATTTGTCTGCGAAGTTTTCACACAATCTCATTTCAATTATTCAATAGATTGGTACACATTCTTCATGGCGAGATTCTCGCACAATTTTTCCGCAACCATCATCTCTGCTTCTTATCCTTATCATGCTTTCACCACTAAATTGTTATCTTTTCTCGCAATTATTCATTTTTTACACCTTTTATTCTTACTTCCTTCGCCTCCGCATCACCCACCATTTCAATGTCTCCTTTGCATCATGATACTCGGTTGCTTTTGTGTATTCACTTCGCAAAGATCTCTTCTTCTTTTGTTTCTATGTCATCTACCATTAGTCTTTCTTTTCTTTGTTCATCCCATGTACATTCTTCCTCCAACCTTTCTTTTTCTTTGTTCTCTCTTCGCAGCTCTCTACATCCACCTCATAACATTTTTGCCCCTCTATCCAATCTCCTTTTATAATTCCGACACCGCTAGGATGTGGAAACTTTATGCACCGATGGTATGTTGATGCTACACCTGCAATTTCATGAAGCCATGGTCTTCCAATCAATGCATTGTAAGGAGATTCCACATCAACTACACAAAACAAAATATCGGTTGATAACCCCGCAAGGGTATCCTCATGTGCACTTCTCCTTTGGGCTTGTTCGCGGTACCATTGAAACCATATATTTTGTATGTTGAAGGGATCAAATCTTCATCTCTTCCTCCCATAGTTTTATAAGTATGGTAGAAAAGAATGTTGACTGAATCGCCGATATCAATTAATATTCTATTGATTGCCCAACAATTTTCCGCTTCATCATCTTCGCCATCAATGGGTTTTGGATTAATTTCGACTTCACAACCAATGGGCTATCATGTATTTCTCTTCCTTTGGGTACTTCTTCACTAGAAAGAAATAATCTGCGAGCTTGCCACTCTTTTAGCGATGTCTTCGCAACATTCATCACTTCTTTATCATCGACATCCCTCGAGAAAACTCTACTAAGTACATTGTCATGAAAATCTTCAATAGTGCGGTATGAGTGTACAATGGAGTTGCAAAACAAATTTTTAGCCTTTGCCCCAACTTCTATAACAAATGTTTCTTTTCCCTTTGCCGGTGGGGGTGGTAAATGTTGAACTTTCTCTTCTTCTTTTAAAAAGTGATTTAGCTTTCCTTGATCAATCATTCTTAGGATAATTCTCTTGATGTTTCGCGGTCATTTGTTAGGTTCCCATGAAAGCGGTGGTAAGAACAAACTCGTGACTTCTATCTCCAGGTGGTGGTTCACTTCCCATGTTCCATGGTGCAGGTATGTTTTCCAACAAAAGTATTGCTTCCCATATTTTTTCCACATTGGCGTTCAATGGCGGCATTTTAATTTCCTCCCACACTACTCGTGACTTGCCGTCCTCTATGATAATTCCGCCTCGGCCTCCATAAGTCTCTTGCGAATTATACCTTTGACATCCATAGGTTTCTTGCGGTTGATCAAACCTTTGAATTTTATTATTTCCGCCACGGTTGTAGAAATTTCTTTCTCTTTCAAACTCTTCCCGATCGCGACTTCCCATAGCTACTAACTTTGGTTCTATATCAACCGCTTTTCTTTCTTGTTGACCTTGCGATGTGCTCGCCACTTTGTGTGTATTAGTTGAGGTAATAAACTTCCATTCGCGACACTAGAATTTGTGTTCGCCACTGGGTAAGATTCCATCTCGTTCGTCTTTCTTCTAAAGCAATATATTCCTCCTGGAGCTCTCGTAATTCAGTCATTGTAATTGTATTCTTAACTCAAAACCTGAACATATAATAGATTGGTTGCGAACATAGCATTTATGAATGACAAGTATGAGGTATCTTTCATCTACCCCCGACCCGCCATCTCGCCGCACATCGTCTTCCATCTCGACAGTTAAATGTCTCAAACTCTCGCCAACTCTTTGTTTTAGTCCAAATACATCTTCAATGCCGGGTCGCGAAGAGTTATTACTTATATATGCCCCCAAGAATATAGCTCTGTAAATGATTGAATGATGTGATCGTATTCCTTGGTAAACCCTCAAACCATTTCAATGCTTCTCCTGTTAAACTTGACGCTTGAAGTATTTGCATAATATAGCGTCATGGTTTTCCCATTGTAGCATGCATCTCACATAAGCCTTGATGTGTTGTCTTTGCACAAGTTGATCCATCAAAAATGCTAGTTAGCTACAGGTAAGTTGCATTTTGGGGGTATTCCTCCTAACCGCACTTCTAATGTAAAAGGATTTTTCGCAGCCTCCGCGATAGCTTCATCTAACTGCCTTCTCCCTCCTCCTTCTCTTCCGTTGTTCAATATTCCTCTCATCTCTGCCAATTCTCGCAGAATTTGTTCATTTGCCTCAGAATTTGAATTGATCGGTCTCTTTAATTCTGCTTCTCTCCTTCTTCGTTCATGTCTACTTTTTTGTATTCTTTCGTATTCTTCGTTAATATCTCCATTGTTGCCATTTCGCTCACGCCTCCTCTCTCGATTATCATGATTATTCTGCCGGATTGCCTCTTCCAATTCCCCGATTTTCCATTTCTGCTCTCAATCTTTCTCTCTCGCGGGCTAGACGTGCTTGCTCAATGTAATGCTTTTCAATATCATCTTCAATTTCCTTTTGTTTCCTTTGTGTTTCTCTCTCGTGTAGTGTTCTTCTTCTTTCCTCCTGATTTTCTTCATTAATTGGGTTATTCTTTCCTCGAGGCTACCTATCTTCTTGATTTCCATCATCGTGATTGTTCACCAAAATATAACAATTTTCTATTAGTTCTCTCTCTTCGCGACCTTCTTCGCCATGATTTAACTCTCTTTCCAAATTTTCTTCATTAATGTTCTCTACAGGTAATGTTCTTCTCCCATTTTCTCTACTCGATCCTGATCTCGATCTGTTACTACTTCTTGATCTTCTATTTTGCAGCCTCCTATTTTCCATCCTCAATTCGTGGTTTTACCTTGTTAGATTCGCACGTTCTTTTGCTTCTAACCGCCTTTCTTCATGTAGTATTGTCTGTCTCAGCGTTTTTAATGCCGCGATTTCTTCATTTCCACGAATTGTTTCTCCCATCTGTTCTCGATTTCTCTCTTCCTGTCCACTATTCATCAATTGTTGCACTTCTTCTCTTTCTTCCATAGAATCTGATCTCCATGTGTGCACACTCACCCTATCATAATCGATCACTCTGTTTAGCGCTGGTTGAACTGGTGGTTGAACTGATGGTTGAATTGGTGGTTGAATTGGATCTTCTTCTCCATTTCTTGTATCTATCCTTGATGGTTCACCTACTTCATTTCTTCTTTCTCCCACTAATCTTCCACTTCTCCTTACGATCGTTGGTTGTTCGATGCATTCTTTCTCCTAGCCATTTCTCAATTTTAGTAATTTGTTAAAAATTATTCAAGATTTCTTTCTTGTTATCCCTAATTCTTCCAATTCACAAGGTTGATCTTCTTCAATCCTGTTTCTAGCGCATATGTAGTTGCAGGAAATCCTACACTACACACCTCACTCAATTTGCTTATTCAATCCATTTGAAGATGGATAATAATGTGTTTTATTAATTGTTTTCTTCAAATATTTACAAAGAAATGTAGAACAGAGCTAAAGAAATTACAATCACTCTTAATTTTCTCTCTCCTAATGACTTGCTTAACAATTCAAAAAGACCTCTCCTACAACAGATTGACTCGACCCTTTTATATAGGGTATTACATAGTGGATAACGACTAAGCTTTGTCCTTTATTTTTCGGAAACATCTCGCGAACGCTCGCGAATGTACAACTGTTTGTCCTCGCGACGCTCCTAAATCTCGCCAAGTCTTCACACTTTCCTCATGTTCTGACTGTCGTCATTTATTACGTCATTTATTTTCTTTCACGCGACTCCTTCGCGACGCAGTCGTTTATTAATCTCGCGAAGTATTGCTGTCGCGATATTCTGTTCCTACATTTTCCTCAAACTACATTTCAGTATGAGCCATTTTAGACCTGACTTGATTGGCGTATACCTAGATTAATTGGGGTATACCTAATGAGACAAAAGCTAGGTCATTTTGAAGTAAAAGAAGCCATCCCTTAACCATATATTTTCTAAATGGCTAATATACCCTTGTTTAATTAACACTAAAAAATTTGATTAGTTTAATTAGTTGAGTTTATATGGATTAATTGAGTAGATTAAAACTTTTATCCCATGAGTTCAATCAACACCAGTTCAGAATTTTGTGAAAAGTCGGCCATTCACAAGAAGGTCTACTTGATGAAGAACATGCCGACTATATCTGGCCTTTGGGTAAATTCTTTGGTTCCGAAGCAAGGTCTACGGATGAATAACATGCCGACTATATCCTACTAAATAATCTTTCCCAAGGCAAGGTCGGTGAATGAAGAAGATGCCGAATTTATTATTTTTGACACACGGAGACTGTTGTAAATGTTTCACTAGTCGGCATCTTATTGATTTTTTACCTTGCCACTCTTCTCTATCTACTTTAGGCTACCTTATAGTCGGCAAGGTCGACAAAAAATACCTTGCCGACTATAGGATTTTTGACATACAGAGAAAGGTGTTACAAATGCATGATCAGGGACGGAGCTACTAACAGTCTAGTGGGGACAGTTGTCCCCCCTGGATTTTGCTATATTACCTACATAGGTTCGGTAGTTTGGAAATTTTAGTACATAGGTGTTTATGGGTAAAAATCGTTTCTGCCGATTTCGGTAAATTCGGTAGTTGAGTGAGAGACTGGTTCAAACCCTAAACAAATGTGCTGCACGTGAGCACTTTATAGATTCGAGAGATCAATCTGTACAAGTCCGGCCTAAACCAAGAAATGGCCGTTCCAGACTTGCTTCGGTCACAAAGTGGAGGAGAAGGGTTGATTTGGGAGGAAGCAAAGAAAGGTGTTGAGACCCGAATAGTGCGGGAGAGGAGTGTCTCGACTTGTATCGTAAAGTGGAAGCTTCGGAAGCTTGCAAGAGATGAAAGCTTTTTGGAGAGCTTGCAAAGTTTCCTTTTACTCGAGAGTGTAGTATTTTTCTCCCGACCGAGACTTGTTGTCCGGTGGAAATAGGTAAGACCTATTTATACAAGTCGAGATTGAAACGTGACTGCCTCATGAAGGAAGAAAGTAAAGGGTGAAATAATGGGAGGAGGTGGTAACCGCATGGTGTTAATGGGTGAAAACGTTTTCACCATTATTTCCTCATTTATTTGACCGCTTTATTCCTTTTCACGCTTTCATAATGTGAGCGTAGTGTACGCTGCAAGTTGTGACCGCCAAACCAAAACCCTGGAAAGCATCCCCCAGTTTGTGTTGATATCTCGAGTGTTGGTTTCACCTTGAGTGCAAGTGGCGCTGCTAGTGGCGTGTGTGGCATGTGCCATTGGCATGTGCGAATGCCTTGGTGGTAGGTTGTACGTTGAGTGGCAATGCCAGATTGCTAGTGGCGTGTGTGGCATGTGCCAATGGCATGTGCGGAATGCCTTGGTGGTAGGTTGCATGGTTTGCAGAGTTAGGCTACCGAGCGTGCATTAAGGGGGCACGGCTAGGTGATGAAGGCTACCGAGCGAGCGTGTTGGCATGTGCCAATAACATGCGTGGCCGATTAGGGCCGTGGCCTTGGTAGGAAAAGCTACCGGCGAGCATGTTGGCATGTGCCAATGGCATGCGTGGCCGTTAGGGCCGTGGCTTTGGTAGGAAAAGGCTGCCGGCGAGCATGTTGGCATGTGCCAATGGCATGCGTGGCCATTAGGGCCGTGGCCTTGGTAGGAAAATCTACCATGTTGGAGCATGTTGGCATGTGGAAAAGTTACCAATGGCATGCGTGGCCATGGCATAGGGCCGTGGCCTTGGTAGGAAAAAAAGCTACCGGCGAGCATGTTGGCATGTGCCAATGGCATGCGTGGCCGTGGGGGCCGTGGCCTTGGTAGGAAAAGCTACCAGCGAGCATGTTGGCATGTGCCAATGGCATGCGTGGCCGTTGGGGCCGTGGCCTTGGTAGGAAAAGCTACCGGCGAGCATGTTGGCATGTGCCAATGGCATGCGTGGCCGTTAGGGCCGTGGCCTTGGTAGGAAAAGCTACCGGCTCGAGCATGTTGGCATGTGCCAATGGCATGCGTGGCCATTAGGGCCGTGGCCTTGGTAGGAAAAACTCCCGGCGAGCATGTTGGCATGTGCCAATGGCATGCGTGGCGACTTGGCCTAGGTTGCATGGTTTGCAAGCCTAGGGCGCTATATTTGGCATGTGCCAATGGCATATCGGCTTGGAAATATGGCTTGTGGTGCGTGTTGGCATGTGCCAATGGCACGTACGGCCATGTTGACCTAGTTGCACGTTTTGCAAGCCTAGGGCGCTATATTTGGCATGTGCCAATGGCACATGGCTTAGTTTGGCATGGTTGCCCAAATGAGTGCGATATGTAGTTTGGTTTTTGTGCGTCGGCTTGGAAATATGGCTTTTAGCCATGGTGTTGCGTTGATTTGTGCGGCTTGCGTTTTTGGCATTGTTGTTGCCATGGTGCGGTTTTTGGCATTGTCGCCATGGTGTGCGGCTTGGTTTGGCATTGTTGCCATGGTGCGCGGTGTGCGGCTTGGTTTGGCATTGTTGTCATGGTGCACGGTGTGCGGCTTGGTTTGGCATTGTTGCCATGGTGCGTAGTGTGCGGCTTGGTTTGGCATTGTTGCCATGGTGCGCGGTGTGCGGCTTGGCTTGGCATTGTTGCCATGGTGCGCGGTGTGCGGCTTGGTTTGGCATTGTTGCCATGGTGCGCGGTGTGCGGCTTGGTTTGGCATTGTTGCCATGGTGCGCGGCTTGGTGTGCGGCTTGGTTTTTGGCATTGTTGCCATGGTGCGCAGTGTCGTGTGTTTTGGAATTAGGGTTACGTGGTCGAAAACCTAATCTGGTATTTTGAAAAAATACCCCTATTAATTATTTACACCTGAGTTAAATGCTCTTAGTTAATGTGTTGCGGGTAACACTAGGTCATGGGGTTTTACGATTTTACCCCTTGTTTAAAAACCACCATCAACATTAAGTCCCCAGCTTAGCTCGGAACAGGGGGCTTTGTTGCGAGTAAGCATAAGATGGTGACAAACTATCAACATCAAACCGTAAAGAGAATTGAGGAGGCTTGTCTGACCTTTTATAAATAGGATTTGGAATCCTTGCCTCTGGTAGTTTTGCACAAATCGGGAGGTGGCACAATTGGTGGGGCCGGTGCGGCTTGGGCGACGTTGGGAAATTGGCGTGAGTTGGGAAGCGAGTGTGCTAGCTGGTGGGACCGGCGCAAGGTGTGGAAGGCTGTGCGTGCTTGCGGGCGTGACTTGGGAGGCCATTGGGAAGTCGGCGCAATTGGTGGGGCCGGTGCAACTTGGGCGACGTTGGGAAGTTGATGTGAGTTGGGAAGGCGATTGTGCTAGCTGGTGGGACCGGCGCAAGGTGTGGAAGGCATGCGTGCTTGCGGGCGCGACTTGTAAACAAGGAGGGAGTTTCTTCAGATAGCAAAGTTTCCTTATCTTGCTTTCCTTCACGTGCGGCTTCAATTAGGGCATTATTCATGCTAAAATCTGGAAGCGTTATGTCCCTCATTGCTTCCTTTGCCTTTTTAAGATTCCGTATTTATACCCAAAAATAATTGCATCGTCTCCTCGTTTGAGAAAAGGGTTCTTCTTGTTGGATTTCTCTCTTTGTCATGTCACGCAGATTCGAATCATCTTCTAACCGATCGGGTTCTCCGGATGAAGGCGCGAGTCGACTCTTGCATGAGCATCCCAACAAAGGTTATTCGGGTTAAGAAAATCATACCAGGTATGTTTTCTTCTTCCTTGGAAGGACATGGACGTACACTTTAACGCTTGTTGTATAAATGGAAAATTTCCCTTTTGTGCGAGAGATATCCCGTTGGATCATGCGTTCTTGTTATCGACGAGGATGACCTAGTCGTTCCCCTTCCTTCAAGCCCGACCTTGTTGACTGCTGCGACTTGGAGGACGCTGATTTAGGGCTCTCTTGTCATGAATACCCTTCCGGGTTTGTCGTTTGGGACTCGTATGAGGTGTCTCTCCTCCAATTATCGGAATGTTGGTGGTTTATCTGGTGCGGAAAGAATTCGTGGCCCTTTATACGAGAATATGGAAGACATACGGCCATATTGCTAGGGAAGGGTTGGGAGACGTTGGCCCCTCAGCTTGGTAGCTCGACGCAAAAGAGATGATTGTGGCCGGACTTGATGAGGCTTAGTTGCGTGGTGAAGTGTTGTTCGTCCTTTGGTTTCCGTAGTGATATCCTCTTGCATTGGCCAATCTTTTGCCAATGATTCTTTGAGATGGAGAATGTGTCCATTCATGCTGCTGCTAAAAGCTGAGTCAGCCATTCAAAAGTGGGAGAATATGGTGTCCACCTGTGAATCCTTGGAGTTTAACGTTAGCTGGTTGCGGCATCGCCTCAATATTGTGAAGGTCGACGATGCCTAAGGCTCATTTTAGCTGGTATTCTTCTTTCATTATGCATCTTGGTGTGATTCACCTCCCTTGGCGGACAAAAAGCCATCTTTGGAAGAGGAGGAAGTTTTGGCCCTTAGTCTCGGAGGATTGAAGAGTTAACTCGAGATTTGAAGAGTAGGACTGAAAGATATCATGGTCGATTGAAGATGATATTTTGTAGGGATTATAATTTACTAGATGGGCTTTGGTCGATTGAAGATTTGCATTATGAGATTTAAAGGCTCCTCTTTTTTTTTTTTTTTTTTTTGAAGAAATAAAGAGATTCATTGTCTGTTGGATTGTATTGAAATTCGATAACTGGTAAGAAAGAAAGTAAAATCGAGAGAGAGTGCAGGACGTTCACACTTTTGATGTAGCATGTTGCGGGAAATGATTAGGCGTAGTACGCCTTAAGCCACTTTCCGTTGATGACCGCCTCTAGCTTTCCCCCATCTTCTTTGATAATCTTGTAGTAACCACTATTATATGCTTTAGTGATTATGTACGGCCCTTCCCATTTGGGAGAAAACTTGGTGCCGATGCATCTTCTTTGGATGTGTTTGGCGGTTTTTAGCACCGAGATCTCCTTCCTTGAAAACCACAGGTTTTACATGGATGTTGTGCATACAGGAAATCCTTTTACGTATGCTTGTGCATGTTCCTCTGCAGGATCTTTTGGAGTCCAGAGTATCTAGTTCCGCAATTCGGCATTGAGTGATTCGGCTTCATTCCACTGGGGTCCAAACTTGCTGCGGCAATGCAGGCCGACGGGATCTTGATTTACTGCGGGAGGATCGCGTGTCATGCCGTAGACGAGGGAGTAAGGAGACATGCCGGTGGAGCTTCTAGGAGATGTTCTGTACGCCCGAGTGCTATTGGCAATTGCTCGTGCCGGTTACAGGATTGTCGTGTCTTTGTCCAGAGTGAGGATTCGGATCGAGTCTTGTTGGTACTTTCGGCTTGCCGTTTCCACAGGGATAATAGACGGTAGAGAAGACTTGTTTGATTCCGTACCTCTCAAGCGGTTCTGTACTTGTTGTTAGCAAAAGGCGTGCCGTTGTCGGTGATGATGTGTTTAGGTACGCCAAAACGGCAGATGATGTGTTCCTTGATGAATGCCGCGATTGTGGCTCCAGTGGTTCCTTTCAGCGGGACAGCTTCAACCCACTTGGTAAAGTACTCGGTCGCGGTTATTATGTACTCATGCTTTTTTTGAGGACGGTGGGTTGATCTTCCCAATGATGTCGAGTCCCAGCTATAAAAGGGCCACGGGCTACTTATCGCGTGCAAGGGTGTTGGAGGCGCGTGGATGAGGTTTCCGTGAATCTGGCATTCTCGGCATTTTTGAACGAAAGTAGCCGCGTCGTCTTCCATGGTCGGCCAGTAGTACCTCTCGTGTATCTGCGGGAATAGTTTCTGTTTCCCTTGGTGTTCGCCTTCGTGCATTTCTCTTAACATAAGCGGGATTTACATACCAGCTCAAACACCTTAGTAAACTTCCCCCGAAACTCTTGCGATATAAAACCCCATCATGGAACACGAATCTTTTGGACTTACATCTTAGCTTGGACCCATCCTCTTTGTTAGTAGGAAGAATGCCATCGCGAAGGAAAACGATGTACGGCTCACTGATCCCAGTGTGGCTGATGTTGAGGACTTACATCGACATGGGGGCGCCGGCAATTTGGACACGCTTTACGGGTAATCGGGATTGGGTTTCCATCTCCCGCCAATAGTATCCAAGTCGTTGTAAACGACGGTAGAGAGTTACTACTGATGTTATTCCACAAACTTTGGTATGAACATGTTCAAGTCGTTGTTGTGCTTCCTCTTTCGAGACACCTTGACGAGAGAGTATCTAGATTTCGATGATCTGAGAACACCTTGAAGCATAAAGAAATTCCATGAAAGTCTTGAGGTCGACCTTCCCTTGGAAAAGTGAGTTGTTGAGTTCTTGAATGATAGGAGTTCTCCAGTCATCGTCTTCGGCTTTCTCGGGTTGTGAAAGCCACGTTGAAGCTATGGTTCGCCGTTTCTTGTCGGGGTTTCCTCGGCTCCTTGAATTGTAGCTTTGAGGCTAGTGTAGCTAAGCGGTCGGCATGCTTGTTCTTTTCTACGGCCGACATGTGTGATGGTTGCTTCGGCGAAATAATTTAGTAGTTTTTGTGCTTCAGCCCAGTATGGTGCCGACGTTAGTTCTTTCAATGCATAGATCCCGTTTACATGGTTGATGAGTAATTTGGAATCTCCTCTTATCTCCAAACGTGTGGCCCCGGCTTGTTTAGCTAGTGATAGTCCAATGAGGAAGGCTTCGTATTCAGGCGAGTTATTGGTGCATGGAAAGTCTAACTTGAAAGAGTGCGAGAAGACTTCTCCAGGCGGGAGATACTAGTACAACACCCGCTCCTCCTCGTATTAGTGTTGGGGGTGGAAGAGCCGTCGAAGAACAGCAGCCATGTTTCTTCTTTGACTAAAAAGATATCTGGAAGGTCTCCTGGGAGATCTTCTCGTAACTCTGCGGTGTTTTCTCCTGGGAATGCTGCTAGCAGTGCTGCAACCTGTCCTTTTATGGCCCTTGGGAAAACGCACGTTATGTCGAACTCGGCATAAATGCGGGAGCCATTTAGCGGCCTCCCTATCGGGCGCGGGTTTAGAGAGGAGAAACTTTACGAGGGTCGATTTGGACACTAGCACCACCTTATTGGAGAGGAGGTAGTGCCTGAACTTCTGGATGGAATAAATCGAGTGCTAAACACGCCTTTTCCGCCTTGGGGTATACGAGTTCGCGTCTCTCAACGTTCGACTAAAATAGTATATGGGGTATTCCATTCCTTTGTCGTCCTCTTGTGCGAGAGAGCTCCGATGGCGTATCGCTAAAGGTTGTGTAGAGACATAGTGGTTTCCCTCGCATAGGAGGCTTCATGACGGTTGGGGAGGACGGTATTTTCTTGGATCTTACGGTACGCTTTTTCTTTGAGACGTAGTCCATGTGAAATTCGCTCCTTTTTTAGCGAGAGGAGTAAACGTAGTGGTGGTTGTGCCAGCCCGGTATGAAGCGGCGAATGTAGTTTACCTTGCCCATGAAACTCTGGAGCTCCCTTACGGTTCGTGGTGGCGGCATCGTGAGGATAGCTTGCGTTTTAGTGGATCAACTTTTATTCTCATGGCCGTTACTTGGAATCCCAAGAATTTCCCAGAAGAGACACAAAGGCGCATTTCAAAGGATTCATCTTCAACTTGTATTCGCGACATCTTTCGAACACTTGTCGCGGCGTTTCGGATGATCCGCTCGAGTCTTCGATTTAACCACCACATCGTCTACGTAATCTTGACTTGCTTGTGCATCATATCGTGGAAGATGGTAGTCATGGCGCGTTGGTAAGTAGCGCCGGCGTTCTTGAGCCGAAAGGCATTACGGTGTAATAGAAGTTTCCGAGAGGGGTTCGGAAAACGATCTTACTCGCGTCGTGCTCATACATCTTTATCTGGTTGTAGCCGCTATATCCATCCATGAAAGAGAACATACCATGTCCCTTTGGTAGCGTCTACCGGCATGTCGATGTTAGGGAGCGGGAAATCGTCTTTAGGGCAGCACTTGTTCAGATCTATGAAATCGACACAACATCTGATCGACCATTCTTCTTTTTAACGGGAACGATATTGGCCAACCAAGTAGGATGGTGAATAGGTTTGACAAAACCAGCGGCTAGTAATTTACGGACCTCGCCTTGATTTGTTCTTCTACGTCGTGTCAGATTATGCGGGAGAGGCTTCTTGACTGGTTTGGATCCGGGTATCATGTGCGGATGGTGGGTGACCAGTTTTCCATCCAAGCCGAGGCATTTCTTCGTAAGTCCATGCGAAGACGTCCTGGTATTCTTTGAGTAGGTCGACTAGCTTTGAGCGTTAGCGGGATGTAGAGTCGAACTAATCGAGAATGGGTCGCGGAAATTCCTCATTCCCTATATTGACAGGTTTCGAGTTCGTCGGTGGTTAAGTCGGTCCCATCTTGTAGCTTCGAGGGCGTTTGGAACTTCCTCCTGGTTATTGTGAAGACATTCTTTCGGGCGGAGAGGCCGGGTCATGGTCTCCCACCTGCTAATTGCTAACAGCGTGATAATGTGTGAGCTTTCCCTTTTTGCTTCGTCTTGCGGTAAGGGTGCACTCTCGCTTAGTGCGGGCACGGGTTACGCCGGTGGCGAGAGACCGGCGGTCTTCCTTCGAGGAGATGGTGGAAGGACGGTCTCCTCTGCGGGGTATCTCCCGGTTGTCGCTATCTACGAGCGATGTCCATTTTGGTAGCGAAAACGTGAATCTTGGTCGCCACGCCTTTTGAACCCTCCTTCGGCCCATGTGCTTCTACGCGATGGCTGGTGCATAGGGGGACAGTGGCGCGGAATGCGAACAACTTCTCCGTTCAATAATGTTTTCGGGCATTGGTGGTATGTTGAAGGGACGATTTTGAGATTGTGCGGCCACGGCCTTCCCAGTATCATGTGGTAGTCGGTTCTTTTTCAATTACTTCAAACTTCACGCTTGATTGGATTGGCCCTCTTGCCGGCTCCAAGTTGATGTAGCCGTATGTGCTAGTTTGGTTGCCTTCGAAATCTGTCATCGTAGTGGGTTGTCGTATGATCTCGTTAGGTCGCACCATGGCAGCTTTGAGTGTCTTGAGAGTGATGACATTGGAAGATGCACCCGTGTCAATGAGTGCTCTTCGAAACTCTATGTTCTTGACGAGGCTAGTAACATGCAAGCCCGGTTGTGACCGTCTTCTACCATCATGTCGTCATCGGTGAAAACAATATTGTTGGTGGATCTTCCGGGGATCCTTGGAGTCCCCGTGGGTGCAGGAACTAGTGATGAGTTTAGTGATATTCGGTTGATAGCAGAGAATGTTTTTATCCGCTGGTCCTTGGAGAGGTGCAGCAATTCACATAAGTTTTCTACCAACATGGTCGCCTCCCCCCGTCGGCTTCCGATTAGTGACGAAACCCGTTGATTTGAGAATGCTCATTCAGGATGTTAGTCCCCTGCTCTTGATCTCCTGGGGAACATGAATCACTTAGCTAGGTCATTTTGAAGTAAAAGAAGCCATCCCTTAACCATATATTTTCTAAATGGCTAATATACCCTTGTTTAATTAACACTAAAAAATTTGATTATTTTAATTAGTTGAGTTTAGATGGATTAATTGAGTAGATTAAAACTTTTATCCCATGAGTTCAATCAATCCTCCATTGTTTTTGAATTTTTATGAAAAATCGTTTATATCCGATTTCAATAACATGATTCGGTAGGTGATGAAGAACATTTATTATTCAAACCCTAAACAAATGTTTCACTACGTGAGCACTCTTATTGATTTTTTACGGATGAATAACAAAAATACCTTCTTAGGATAAATGACATACAAGGAAAGGGCAAGGTCGGTGAATGAAAAGATGGAGGAATTTATTATTTTTGACACACAAGAGGTGTTGGGTAAATGTTTCACTAGTCGGGATCTTAGTGATTTTTAAAAAATATCTTGTATCTACCTTATAGTCGAAGCAAGCTCGCAAAAATACCTTTTGGAGAGGATTTTCAAGTTGCCTTTTACTTGAGAGTGTAGTATTTTTCTCTGGTGTAGTATTTTTCTCCGACCGAGACTTGTTGTCTGGGTGGAAATAGGTAAGACCTATTTATACAAGTCGAGATTGAAACGTACCACTGGCCTCATGAAGGAAGAGAGTAAAGGGTGAAATAAAGGGAGGAGGTGGTAACCGCATGGTGTTAATGGGTGAAAACGTTTTCACCATTATTTCCTCATTTATTTGACCGCTTTATTCCTTTTCACGCTTTCTTAATGTGAGCGTAGTGTACGCTGCAAGTTGTGACCGCCAAACCAAAACCCTGGAAAGCATCCCCCAGTTTGTGTTGATATCTCGAGTGTTGGTTTCACCTTGAGTGCAAGTGGCGCTGCTAGTGGCCCGTGTGGCATGTGCCATTGGCATGTGCGGAATGCCTTGGTGGTAGGTTGTACGTTGAGTGGCAATGCCAGATTTGCTAGTGGCGTGTGTGGCATGTGCCAATGGCATGTGCGGAATGCCTTGGTGGTAGGTTGCATGGTTTGCGAGTTAGGCTACCGGCGTGCATTAAGGGCACGGCTAGGTGATGAAGGCTACCGGCGAGCGTGTTGGCATGTGCCAATAACATGCGTGGCCGTTAGGGCCGTGGCCTTGGTAGGAAAAGCTACCAACGAGCATGTTGGCATGTGCCAATGGCATGCGTGGCCGTTAGGGCGTGGCTTTGGTAGGAAAAGCTGCCGTGAGCATGTTGGCATGTGCCAATGGCATGCGTGGCCATTAGGGCCGTGGCTTTGGTAGGAAAAGCTACCGGCGAGCATGTTGGCATGTGCCAATGGCATGCGTGGCCATTAGGGCCGTGGCTTTGGTAGGAAAAGCTACCAGCATGTTGGCATGTGCCAATGGCATGCGTGGCCGCGGGGGCCGTGGCCTTGGTAGGAAAAGCTACCCGGCGAGCATGTTGGCATGTGCCAATGGCATGCGTGGCCGTTAGGCCCTTGGTAGGAAAAGCTACCGGCGAGCATGTTGGCATGTGCCAATGGCATGCGTGGCCGTTGGGGCCGTGGCCTTGGTAGGAAAAGCTACCAGCGAGCATGTTGGCATGTGCCAATGGCATGCGTGGCCATTAGGGCCGTGGCCTTGGTAGGAAAAGCTACCAGCGAGCATGTTGGCATGCGTGGCCGTTGGGGCCGTGGCCTTGGTAGGAAAAGCTACCAGCGAGCATGTTGGCATGTGCCAATGGCATGCGTGGCCGTTCGGGTCGTGGCCTTGGTAGGAAAAGCTACCAAATGAGCATGTTGGCATGTGCCAATGGCATGCGTGGCCGTTAGGGCCGTGGCCTTGGTAGGAAAAGCTACCAGCGAGCATGTTGGCATGTGCCAATGGCATGCGTGGCCATTAGGGCCGTGGCCTTGGTAGGAAAAACTACCAGCGAGCATGTTGGCATGTGCCAATGGCATGCGTGGCCGACTTGGCCTAGGTTGCATGGTTTGCAAGCCTAGGGCGCTATATTTGGCATGTGACAATGGCATAGCGGCTTGGAAATATGGCTTGTGGTGCGTGTTGGCATGTGCCAATGTCACGTACGGCCATGTTGACCTAGTTGCACGTTTTGCAAGCCTATGGCGCTATATTTGGCATGTGCCAATGGCATAGCGGCTTAGTTTGGCATGGTTGCCAAATGAGTGCGATATGTAGTTTGGTTTTGGCGTCGCTGCCATGGTGCGCAGTGTGCGGCTTGGTTTTGGCTTTGTTGCCATGGTGCGCAGTGTGCGGCTTGGTTTGGCATTGTTGCCATGGTGCGCAGTGTGCGGCTTGGTTTGGCATTGTTGCCATGGTGCGCTGTGTGCGGCTTGGTTTGGCATTGTTGCCATGGTGTGCGGCAGTGTGCGGCTTGGCTTGGCATTGTTGCCATGGTGCGCGGTGTGCGGATTGGTTTTGCCATGGCATTGTTGCCATGGTGCGCGGTGTGCGGCTTGGTTTGGCATTGTTGCCATGGTGCGCGGTGTGCGGTTTGGGTTTTGGAATTAGGGTTACGTGTCGAAAACCCTAATCGGTATTTGAAAAAATACCCCTATTAATTATTTACACCTGAGTTAAATGCTCTTAGTTAATGTGTTGCGGGTAACACTAGGTCATGGGGTTTTACGATTTTACCCCTTGTTTAAAAACCACCATCAACAATAGGGGGACAGGTTTATAGGAGATTATTGGAAAATTGGTAAGGGAAACTAAAATTTGGTATTCTTCCCTTAATTACTAATAGTTTTCCTGTGTGAAAACTCCATATTGCAAGCAAATTTTAAGAATATGATAGGCAATATGCTAATCCGAAGATAGTAAATTGATTCAAAATGGTTAGTTACCCTTAAAACAGTCAATCACACCCTTCCTAGCATGTTTATTATTCACAAATTCATATATTATAATTTAACAAGTATTTCAAAGGGTTAGCAACCCAAAAATACAGTCAAGAAGAGGTGAAATTTTTTTGGCGGCCTTCGACTGCCTAACCAGTTTTAGATCATGACTTTCATTTGTCCCCCCCTAAACTAAAGTTTTGGCTCCGTCACTGTGCATGATTAGTTGGCAAGGTATTAATTTCATAACCTGCCGACTAAACTATACTCGGCAAGGTATAAGGATGAATACCGTGCCGACCCTGTAAATGCAAATTTCAGAGATGAAAAGTCAACACAATATTCAACCTAGGAAGATGCCGACTAATACAAGTCGGCAAGGTCGACAAAAAGAAACCATGCCGACTGTTGATAAAAAATTGGATCATACAGGATTTGAGATTGGGTACAAAATCATACCCAATCTCAAAAACCGTATAATCCAAATTTGATTTTTTTTTTCTGATTTGGTTTCATAGTTAGAGTTTTGGAAAAAGATTTTGAATTTTTTTTGGATGGTTTTTTGATCGGCATGGTTTTTTTGGGGGCAATTTGGTCTTTTAACACCTTTTAGACACCCCTTAACACACTAGTTTGGATGGGAATAAAATGAATATACCCTAATTAATCTGGGTATACCCAATCTCGCCAGGATTTTAGAGTAGGTTGGGCCCGTTGAGGGTTAAAGGAGGATCTCAACTCCCAAAGACTAGCTCTTTTATCTGCTTCTATAGCCGTTTATAAAGGTCTGTCCCAACTTCTTCGACTAAACTATCCGACAATTTCTATCTCCTACTCCCCATGTCAACTCCCGATTCTGCAAAATAATAAAGGCACCGAGTAAAAGAAGAATGTAATATATCATTGTTAGGGGTCTGAAATTTTGCATTTAGAAAAGGGGGAAAATATCTCTAGCCCTTTTTGTTGTTTTTGTTTATAACAAACCCACCATTAAGATACTCTATATTAGAAATCCATAATTAGTTTCAAGACTATTCGATTTACTATACTAACCTTTTATTAGAACAATTATCTTGTTTTTTATAGTAGTAATTATCCGGTTTTGGTCTATGGTGAAAAAAAGTCAAAAACCATGAATTTAGGAAAATTCCAACAATCAAGCACACCTAATTTTATCGACGGTCATCTTCTCCTCACCTGCGTGTTCTTCTCTTTCTTCTTTCTTCAAACTAAAAGGAAAAAACCAGAGATGTTGTGTTTTCACCCTAAATATTCTACAACAAAAAGAAACACTATTATCATTGTCATTATATTGTTCGGTAAGAGTCCATCATACTAATCTACTTCTAGTGAAAGTGAATTTATCACCACGCATCCTTTGATTGTGTGATAATTTTTTGATTTAATGGATATTCCATGATTGGATCATTTCAAGGATGTACTGATTGTGTTCGTTTGGTTTAATGATTTGCGATCATCTTCTTTTTTCATTGTGCTTTGGTTTTTCCGTGATCATCACTAAAATCATAGTTCTTTCTTTTGTCCAGTATCTCCAGAATTGCCCTTTTTTTGTTTTTGACAATGAGGTTTAATGATTTGTTTATTTTTTTTGTTTTATCACTAGAATCATAGTTCTGTCCTAGAATTGCTCTTTTTTTTTCCGCGTTAGGTATGATTTGCATTCATAGTTTCCGTGGTAACAAAATTAATCATGTCTAAACTTTGTTATTGAATTGCTCTCATCTGACACTAACATCATGGCGATGGGTTCTTTCTTTTGAAAGGGATAAGTAGGAGATGGCCAAACTTCGTGATAAAATGGTTGGTGGTAAGGAATCCGGTGCCGACGATGATCGAGAAGCCAAGGAAGAAAAAAAAATCCCAAGACCCAATAACAAGTAAAAATGGTGCTAAAGCCATTACAAGTAAGGGCAATAAAGCAGCCGGCACAAGTAAGCGCAACAAAGCAGGTAAATAACATACTTTTGATTGGTGATAGTGATCTAGTAATTAAGTTGATAACTAGTTTATTTACTTTCATTGACAGATGTATTGTGAAAGATTTACTTATCCTCGATTTTTGGTGTGATAATTGTTGTTTTTAATGTAGAAAAAATGAGGTAATTGTAACTATCGTCCAATGGAATTGTGATAGATGTACTAATCACTGGATTATGATGTGATAAATGGTGTTTTCGTATTTTAAGGTTGGTATAATTTTCGTTATCATCGATCGGATGCATACTTAGAGCTAAATGCCAATTGATAAATGTTTTTTCTTACTCGTTTACAGATTCAACAAAGCTTTTTTGAGCAAATTTCGATCCTTTGCACGACCTCTTCCGTGACCTTGAAAATAGAGGGGAAATGCTAAGCAAAGACCTGATAGTAGCTCTTGAGTCGACACCATTTCAAGTGAACGAAATGTCACCCCGGACACAAATGATTTGTGCAAAAGATATCTCTTTGGAGAAACACCTCCGCCACTAATTAAGAGCACCGAAGTTCAAGTAGGCTATACTAGATGCAATCAAGAAAGGAAGAGCTTTAGTATTCAACTGCAAAAGATACATTTTTCATTTTTAGACGATGTGCAAATTACTATATTCACATGTCTGGTCGTGAAAGATATAGCTATCATTTTTGAAATTGTGAAAATAACATATAAAAAGAACATGGGAAAAATTCAGCTTTCACATGAAATAGATGAGTGAATATTCCGGTTATCATTTTGAAAGTGAAACAAGCTATACTACACAGAAATACAAATTGATTAAGCAAGGGTCGAGCAATAGGCTTGAACTCCATGATGGATCGTGTGTTTGTATTTAAATGTGTAAAACACTACTTTATTCGGTAGTACAGAACAGCCTTCAATTAGGTAAGAGTGGAACTTCGAAGCAAAGAAGATTTGCATTAATAAAAGTTTGACCATAAATTTGTGGAATTTGACCATAAGTCAGTGGAATTTTAAGGTAAAAAAAGAGAAGAGAAACTACCGCCACAAAATACTCCCATAAAAACGCCAACAACTATTCTGACAAGTTGACCATTTTCAAC
Source organism: Papaver armeniacum (assembly GCA_023531295.1). Classification (NCBI taxonomy): domain Eukaryota; kingdom Viridiplantae; phylum Streptophyta; class Magnoliopsida; order Ranunculales; family Papaveraceae; genus Papaver; species Papaver armeniacum. The sequence goes on along the minus strand of JAJJWW010010769.1, from coordinate 44,860 downwards.
GGAATTTTATTAATTTTTTTTTATGATTAATCATACATAACAAACTAAGGGTAAATTAGTCCATCTGAAAACATGAAGATACAAATCTAATCTAATACTATTATTCTTAACCGTAGATTTTGTATTTTGGGCTACACGTATATTCAATCTTAATGATGGGTTTCTTAAAGAGAGAGGAACCGAACTTGGGTTCCTCAGAAATTTCCACATTTAGAAAACAAGACTATATTTGCTAGTCAATATATTTAACTTTCCCATAAAAAAAAAAAAATCCTTTAATTGCGGATTAAAAATTTATAACAAACATAGAATATTGCAGGCCCTAGCTCAGCTGGTTATCCCCGTTCCCCAAAAGTTTAATGCGCTCCAGGAGGTCCCAGGTTCGAGTCCCCAATGGCGTAATATTGCAGGAATTAACATGGAAGGTAGTGTTAGCTTGCCCCCTTGTGACACAATCTCAGCCCCTCCTCCCGCCTGTTTCGGCTCCTTGGCTAGGTTACCCATGAGGCTGGTTGGTAGGTTAGCACAAAGAACCTTGTTCAATTAATGTAGTAGTATGTCGTTGGAGCTTAGCTTGTTAGGCTTCCAACTAGTTTCATGTAATAATCCTTATCCAATAATAGTAAATATTTTAACGTAGAATAAATCCACAATTTTAAACATAAGTGCCGTGCCCACGTATATAGCCCAATGGCTTTTACTCTACGGGGGTCTACACTTTTTACATAACTAATTTGGTTTCACCTATTTGCCACCAGCATTTTTCCTATTTGCCACCCTTCTTAAATGCCACCCCTATTTATCCTATTTACCACCCATATATTTCACAATATCTCCTAAATACTACTCTTTGACTTTTTATTTATACCTAAAACTATAACAACCCAAATTATAAACCAAAACAAAACTAACCCTGAAGCATTCTTTCTCCTCACCATCGTCACCATCTCCCCATCTCTCTTCTGCTACGTTTTTCTTCCTCTTTTTCTTAAGAAAAAAAAAAGGAATACACTTTTTAATCAATTATCAACAACCCTGTAACTAAACCAAGTGCAAATCATTCAAGTTTGCATCCAGGAAAAGGAGTTTAAATTATTCAAGTATTACAAATGGAAAGAACCCAAATCTGTATTTAGAGAATTCCTACATAGATTTAGGGGAAAACGTCCAGTATATAAATAATTTGAGTTCCAAAAGTTTGATACAAGTTTGTTTAATCAAACAATTTCACTTAATGTGTTGCCATTGAATATTGATTGAACTCTTGCCTAGATCCTAGTAGTATAAAAAAATCACACAGATTTACCCGGGAGAAAATTTGTAACTGTTTCATGATGCTTAATCGTTCATATGCTTAATCTGGAAGACTACACGGGTTTTGACAATTGTTCATAAGATGACTAGTAAATCCAGAGAGTCTGAAAGGAGTTTCTGGGCCAGTAAAACTGTTTAGAATAGTCACATCCCGGCAAGTATGATGTTTCTGCATTTCAACAATGGGATCTTCCATGATAAGGATTTACGGATTAACTGTCGATTAATTCGTTTATATATCTACGAATTAAATTATGAAAGATAGAGAAATAAATTCTTTTTAGTGTACCATAACCATGGTTGTGTAACGAAACTGGAGATCAATGAAGAAGAATAAAAATGGTGTTCTAGTGAATAAGAGGATTAATAGAGAAGAACAAAGATAAGAGTGATATTAATTGTAATCAAATTTAATTAGACTAAGGTGGTAAATAGGAAAAATGAAAGTTGTAAATTGAAATCACTTTTAATATTGTAAGGGAGTGGCAAATAGGAAAAGTGTGGGCGGCAAATAGGTGAAACCACTAATTTTAACTCGATTGTAACAACGTTAATGGTTAACGGGACAAAGGGACTCGTCAAATTTCCACACAAATCCCTGATTCAAAAGCGCTTCATTTAGCCATAGCTTCATATTTGATAGGTTCATCATTTTCCCTCCACATTCTTTGACCTGGTTTTCATCATAAAACTAAGTCAATCAACAAAAATTGAAGAATAATGCCAAATTAGTATATAGGGAATTTGACTTACATTAAGTGTGAAGGTGAAATCCAATTTATCAGGATATGTTGCAAACTTCGAACTTTGAACATCGAAGGAAGTTAATGATTCAAGAGCTTTGTATAAATATACCACTACACCATCTCCTTTGTTGCAAACAATTCTTACATAAAACTCACTTTCTTCTACTTGAAATACATCCATCTTCACAATTTTCTTGCAAATTTGGTGCTTCTTGTTACCATTCAAAGTTCGGTTCTTTTCCGGATTCTCAACGAAGTTCTTGCATTTTTCTATTTTGTTCGTCAAAGTTGGTTCAAGTTCTGCTATTTCAGTCTTTAGTCTCTTCGCTTCCTTTTGTAAATCTTGAACATACGAAACCGCATCTCCGATGATTGATGCCTTATCCATCTGCATAGCCAAGTTACAGTTCATTATAATTAAATTCATTTTAGTTAAGTTTAGTTACCTGTTTACGTTTTCAATTGACTATGCTAGGAGAAATGAGCAATACCTTGGTGATGTTAGGAACCAAAGCGCGTAAAGTGTAAAGGTTATGCTTCATCTGGACTCTCCTTCTCCGCTCCGTGCCTAAAATTCTCGAATTATCAACAAATGAAGTTCCCTTGGAAGATGATGATGTTGGTCTTGTTGACGTGGTTCCGGACGAATAATCGTCTCCTTCATTCTCTTCATCTTCCTCTAGTACTGCGTCGACATCAATAGAACCAAATGATGGCACAGCTCTGGAAATAGGATCAGAGGTAGTGGTAGTAGTACTCCCGGCAGCTGAGTAATTATTGATCAATTCGAACAAGTCTCCCGGAGTTGGAAAGAGTTGGTTGTTATTATGCCTAGCACCATCATTGAAGTACATAAGCTCATTGTCAACTTGTTGTTGCTGATGAAAATTGCCATGATCATGATAATAATTTGTACCGTAATCTATGATGGGTTCGATGAAATCCTCTCTAACTTGATCGATGAATTCTTCGAAACTCACATGGTTGATGAACTCAAGAAGATCAAAATCACTACTGTGCATATTGGATGTTTGTTGTTGAAATGGTTGAAGATTACTAATGTCCATTGCTAGTTTCTCTTTGGTTTTCACTCTATATTGAAACGAACGGTAAGCAAGCACTATTTCAAGTTAAGAATATATATATATATATATATATATGTGTTTGAATTGGTATCCTATTAAATGTGAAAGGAATCTATGGTTTTAATTTGCTCAAAATTTCTTTTTATTATGAAGTTTATTCTTTTTAAGAAGGTTCGAATTCGAACAAAGAAAAAAAAAAACCTTAATTTGTAACTTGACTTTTCCTTAACAAGATATTTCAGTTCCAATCATTTTTCGGTTCCATTATTGAGAAAGAAATTCCACTCAGACCCAAAAAGATGGTCAGATAGATTTTCTTTTGGATTGCTACTAATAATATACACGTCGTCCATGACATGATACAACACTATGGGCCATGGAGGTACTCAAAATCTTCTATACCTAATTACCTATGCTATTGCTATGCTATATACGCGCCCATATGACACCAAGAAATCAAGAAATACGCACTGCCGAGTGGATGACCTTAATTCGAAGTGGAAGGGTCTAATGCTACTGTTAAAATGATAGGGTTTCTTTTGTTTTTTGTTTTTTTTTTTCTTTTACGAAAAAAATTAAATTGTTAAAACGATAAGATTTAATATTGTCTGATACTATTATTTTTCTTATGTGATTAAAAGTTTAGTTTTTTTTTTGTAGACCGTGTAGTATGATCTTTTCATCAGTGTATTACATTCCTTCTAAGATTGGATTCATAATCTATAGATTCGAATTTCAACTGTTTATAAAAAGTTGAAATTCAAAGCGATAGATTGTGGCGTTATATGACATGAAATTTGTTAATTTTGACAAGATTTGATCACATAACAAGAAGATCATTTTATATGTGAGATACAGAAAAATGTCAAAATAAAATAAAATATTGAATTACGTCACTACAGGCTCATTCTAAACTCTAATTTGATTTAATAGATCATAATAGGATTTTTTTATTTTATTTTTTAGCAATGGAATATACATAATTTAGATATATTTTTGTTCAAAGGAAAACAAAAATCATAATCGACACACTAAATAAGATGAATTCTAAATATTTATGTGAGTCACATGAACTCTTCACATTCAAAATTAAAATAAGGACAATTGATCAATATAGGCCTATTCGAAAATTCGGTTTACAAATATGCCCGTTTTTGTTGTTGTTGAACTTTTCAAATATAGGCCTACTTCCACTGTTCCATCCATCTTGGTTAAGTCTCATCGTATTTTTTACATATTTAGCCTTTACCCATTTCCATGTTGACCTTCTTCATCATTTCAAAGGTTAGTTGATCTTGGTTCAGGATGATCATGTCACCATTTTCAGGTTCGTTAAATTATTCCCCGAAAGGGTTCATCATTTTCAAGTTCAAGGTTTATGGTTTAAGGTTCAGGTTTTTTTTATTCAGGGTTCATCATTCTCAAGTTTAGGGTTCAGGGTTTCCAAGTTTAGGGCTCATGGTTCCCAAGTTTTAGGGTTCAGAGTTTTCAAATTTTGAGGTTTAGGGTTTTTAGTTGGTGGAAATCGACCTTGCACAAAGGAGATTTGGTTAAGGGGCCGGTAATAAGACTTTTTAATAGGTGAGATAACTGCCAACTTGCACTTAACTTGATGAAATCCGTTTTTTTCAAAGAAACTGTGGGGCCAAGTCAAGCATGCCTATAATCGAAAAGTTCAAGAAACGGACCTATATTCGAAAACGCAAAAAACGGACATATATTTCTAAATTTCCCTTGAAATAATTTTTAACCTGATTTTTGGCTTCTTTTTAATGGTGGCATCGAGGACGACGGTGGCTAAATGTTCGGATTGTAAATGCGTGAAGAGTCCATTATTAGAGCAAATCTAATATCATCCAAATTCAATGCCACCTCACAAGTCACAACTTAGAGTAGATCATGGAAGTGCAAGTTTAATGGTGGAAGGTAAAGTGAGTTTCAAAATGTTAAAAGGATTGGCACTTCCTCTTTAGCCCACGCGATCAACCGTCAGAAATGGGCAATCAGATTTAGAAATAAAATCAACCATAAGATTGAGCATCAATCCTTCTGACGTTTGGTTTGGATTCTAAGTTCCCTAGCCTCTTCAAAGGTACCTTGAACGTGACTAGGAAAAAGTGTGGATGCCAACTTATAAACCATTAAACTTGATATTCCACATTTTTTTCCAAGCTTGGAATAGCTTGGGTTCCACCATTACACTTGGTCTTAGAAAGATTATCTAAAGACTTAAAGGCCTAGACAAATAAAACTCCCACGTTGAACGGTGAGGAAACCCTCGCTTTCTATTGGTCGAAATAAGCCTTTTATGAGTTTTGTGAAACGAGCGTTTTGGTGAGGACACTTGGCAACGTATGATTGGTCTAAGAATTATAAATTTAAAAGGAAAACTTAACTTACCGTGATTGGAATTTTATGGAAGTTCAAATTCAATTTGGAAATTGAATAACTATTATATTAGGACTTTTTTTTTCCAAATTAAATCCACATATTTTCTGCGATAAATAAAAGGAAAAAATAAATAAAATATGCGCATATTCTTCACCAATTTAATTTATTTTCCCCGCCACCCCAAATCAAAAATACATCGCCACGGGACGGGACGAAGCCCCGCGCACACCAAATCAAAAATACAGTACAACTTTTTTAAAATAATACTCGATAATATAATAGCCTCGTTAAAATAATAAAATTTTCCAGTCCCGACTCGGGCCCTTAGTGCTAAAATAATAAATTCGATAAAATTATAATATAATACATTTCAAAGGTTCCCCTTAAACATTAATAGGTCCCAAATATTATATAAAATAATAATTCCAATAGAAAATAAAAAATAATTTTCGTACATCTTTGAGATGAGAAGACATCCTAGTGATTTAGAAGCTTGTATAATTTGTGACTAAATTGAATTGTGAATTGTATGTTAAATACAAAAAAAATTTATATAATTTTTTTTTTTATGAAAATTAATAAGATTTATTATTTTAAAAACGAATGCATGCCTTTATAAAAATATTTCCGTTAATGTTTTTTATCTTTTTCTATATTTTCCACTTTTAAAAATCTATTTCGGTATTTATCCTAAGATACTTTATTTTTATTTTTTTAATATGGAAATTCTCGTTTTTTCCAAAAAAATAATTTAAATTAAGAATTATTCTTTAAATTAATATATTATTATATGTATAAAATAATAAATTATTATTTTATCGATTAAGTAATATCTCTTTAAAATAATAGGATTTGGGTGGTCCCAAGCCTATTATTTTATAGATGTTTTACTGTGCATTGCCACGGGGCGGGGCGAAGCCCCGCACACACCAATTTAAAAGGAAAAAATAAATAAAATCTGCACATATTTTTCACCTATTTAATGTATTTTCCCGCCAAACCAAATAAAAAATACATCTCAAAGGGACGGGGCGAAACCCCGCGCACACCAAATCAAAAATGCATCGCCACGGGGCGGGGCGAAGTCCCGCGCACACCAAGTTAAACGGAAAAAAATATGCTCGGTGCGTAGCACGGGCACAAATCTAGTTTAATTAAGTTACATAAATATTCAGAACTGTTCCAGCTAATAAATCAACTACAATAATCTGCTCCTCAAAATTTCATTTTAGTACTCCTCTAACCAAAAAAAACCTGGCTTGATTGGGGTATACCCATATTAATTGGGGTATACCCAGATTTATATGGACATAGTGCCCTTACTAAGGGGAGGTTAAAACTGGGTGAAGTTACTTTAGTACCCCTGCACTAATCACCTAAAAACTAAACCCTAAACTTAAAAACTAAAAACCGTTTAATCTTTTTCTAATCCATCTCCTCTAATCCCTCTGCTCTTCTCCTTCCTTCATTTTATTCCATCAACCAAAAATTTCAATTTTGATTTTCTACAAAAAATGGTTGATTCTAAACGATCAAGTAGCAATAGAGATTCAACAGGTAACATCAAAAGATCCAAATCAGGGGAAAAAGGTAAGGGAAAAGTTGGAATGAGTAAACCCGAGAATGCAATCCTTGAGAATGTTGAGAAGAACCCTCCATCGGCAAAAATAAGATTGTAAGTGATTTCTAAACTCAAACTCATTATTGTTTAGTGTTTTTTGATTGTTATATTAGGTTAGAAATCGAAAACTATGTTTTTCAGGATTTTTAGTCGGCAAGGTTTTTTAAAAATAGGATGCCGGCCTTAGGATTTTAGTGTTAGTCGGCAAGGTCGTAACATGAAGATCATGTCGACTTTTCATAATAGCCATGGCGACTGTGAAACATTAACCAGGTCCGGCATGGTAATCAATAACCAACCCTTCCGACTTTCCTTTAGTCGGCATATTCTTAAAATTGTACCGTTCCGACTTTATGTCACAGACACCTGATTTTGCTGAGTTAACAGTCGACATCTTTCTTGAAAAGGACCCTACCGACTGTTTGTTAGTCGGCGTGGTAGATGATTACTACCATGCCGACTAAATGTTAGTCGGCAATGTTTAGATTCTCGACCTTGCCGACTAGCTGACCAGAACCATGTTTCAATGTGTAGAATTTTCATATCTCTTATTTGTGTATTTTTTAGGTTCCCAGAGGCAAAAATAGAAGATATCCCTTGTATTGTTAGCAATGCAGCAGAGCTATTGGAATTTATTGACAAGATTTATCCTGGTTTAGAAGATCCTAAAGATGAAACTGAAAAGAATTGCCCTGTAAGAAAGTTACTTCTGATGGGTAAGGAAGATCCTGAAGAATTTCTAAGGTTTATGAAGAGTCCTAGCAATCCCCTCAACTATGAAGAATGCACATCATCAGAGGAGGAAGAAGAGGAGGTTGATCCAAGAACTTTTTTCAAGGCATCTGACTTTTCTGGAGTGAATCCCTATTACAATGAGACTGGTGACTACATAGGTCCAGATAAGGGAAAAGCAAAAGTTGATGCTGGTGAAAAAGCTAGTGATGGTGAAAAAGCTAGTGATGTGGAGGAAGATAACAACAATGAGAAGGATCCATGAAATTCTTAAACTTTATTATGTTTCACTTGTTTTAGAAACTTAGATTGTGATTTGAACTATTACATTATGTTTTGAACTGTTAGTTTGTGGTTTTAGACTTGTTAAACTTATGTTAATTTTCAGTTTCAGTTTCTTTGGAACTTAATCTTTTTTATGCAGTTTTGGACAATATTAGAGTTTTATTAAGTCGGCATGGTTTGTAAGCTCGACCTTGCCGACCATCCCAGGCTATATGCTATTGTGCAATCAGGGATAGGTAGTCGGCATGGTTTCAAATCTCGCCCTTGTCGACTTAAATGTTAGTAGTTTAAAAAAATTACCTTTTAGGTACAAAGTACAACCTATTGAATGCTCAACGGCTAGAAATTTCAAAATCAAGATATTAAGTGTGTTGTTATTATAAAAGCATTCTCAACTTCATCTTCAACCTTGCATAAAGAATGGAAGTTTCAAGTGAAACACACCCAAATATTTGTAGTCTTTGTACACTAAGTGGTCATTTTGCAAATGATTGTCCCTTTGAAGGAAACAAATGCACTATTGATGGTTGTAAGGGATTCTTATTTCTCATGAAAGCTGCAATAGGAGATGTATATCATTTGTATGCTTCAAAATGCACCTGCTGTGGGTTTTTCTATTGGATAGATGGGCGCCTAGCTCCGTATGAATATGAAGTTGCTAATAGGATGTTGGATATGAAAACAAAAGTAACTTTTCTACTTATTTAAGTCAAAGAGTCAAAAGTATGTTTGGATGATAAATTATACAACAACTTTTTTAAGCAAAAAAGTAGCTTTTTTTTTTTGAGTGAAAAAACTCGACTTCCAACTTCTCCCAGAAGTTGCTTCTCCTCGGTAATGTCGTCCTTTTTTTTTCTTTATATTTCCTTCTCAACACTTTCCTCTCTCATTCGAGCTTGTCTTCCTGGAACAAAAAAATATAATTCTGAATAGCTTGGATTAGGAAGAGTACAAAGGGGTAGATACCATTCAAAGGTAAATCTAAACAAAATTGATGAGATTTCTGTTCTTTGTAGCATGTTTTTTTTTCCAGATTGTAGAAGTATTGAAGTCTTATAATATACAGTAACTTTGATTGATTTATTTTGATTTTTGATTTTTTTGATGGATATTGATTTGTTTATGTAGATCTGATTATCTTAAAATTTCTGTAGGTAGTTGATGTAATTCATGATATCATCTTTCCCATCTTGTTTAATTTTTCTTCATTAGATGTAGATTAAATGATTTAGATGAAACAAATTGAAATTTTAGAGATCTTACAACTTTTCACTGTGGATTTCTTAATTTGTTTTGCTAGTATAGTTGAATCTTTAAATGTTTCATTTTGGTTTGGATGTTTATCATTTTTTTTTATTTTTTTTTTACTGTAACAGTGGGATTATTAAGGATTTTTGTGGGTAATAAGAGAGCTGGTGAGTGTTATCTTCATGAATAAGAAATTACTTTTAGCAATTGATGATATGAATAATAAGTTTCCATCTACTTGCAATGAGATGTGCTAAACATCTAGTATAAGCATTTTACAATTCTCCCATGAACTTCTGAATGTTAATTTGATACTTTGGTCGCAGTGTATAAATGTGTTGTAGTAGGACGTATTTATCATTTTGCGTCTTCTTTGTTTATTAGATTATGGCTTCAAGTTCAAACCAATCCCCATTGCCTTTGTTTGAAGATGCTAACAAAGTTCCCGCCAATTGGTCTCTAGTACATGAGTCACATTTCATAGAGTTGATGTTAGATAAGGTCCGAATATATGGTGAAAATAGGAAAACAGGAACCTTTTCAAAGCATGATTGGACTGACATTAGGAAGCAGTTTTATAAGAAGTTTAGGCTGAAATATACTTTGAAGTCATTCAAGAACAAATTCAACAAGTTGAAGGAAAAGTACAAAGATCATAAGAAACTCGTGGAAGATAACACCGGATTAGGCTGGGATCCTGTTTTGTGTACCGTAGATGCCTCAAATGAATGGTGGGATGTGCAAGTGAAGGTGGTGTTCAACTACTTTACCTTCTTTTTTTAGTTATCCAGCAACATTTTTATTTTGATGAAATACTAACTTTTCATTAACTAACAAAATTTTCCACGAACAAAGGTGTTCCGTGTCTCTAGTTGCCCCGAATATCGGAAGCTACAAACTATATTTGGTGATACTGTGGCAACGGGAAATCTTAGACAGACGCAAGAGGGTGGTTTTTCTTCTTCTGATGGTGAAGATGAGATAGATATGACTGAAAATGAAAGTCCCACGCAACCATTAGATACACAGGTCTTCCCTAACGGTGGTGTTGTGGCTGATAGGATGGAAGAAAATGTTGATCTTCGTCGTCGCTCGCGAACACCAAGTGGTAGCCACAGAAGTACGCATGTTTTTGATGATATTGGTGATGTAGCTGGTGAGATGGAAGAAAATGTAGATAACCAATTTCATCGTCGTTCGCGTACACCGATTAATAGTAGACGTGGCAGGAAAGAAAACAAGGAAAATGAGATCGGAGAGTCGTTAAAGATGTTAGCTGAAAATGCTAAAGATAAACTTGAGGATAAAACAAAATACACCATCTCTGAATGCTTAGAAATTTTGGATTCAATGGGAACACATGTTGGAAGGCACACATATGTGAAGGCAGTGAAAGTTCTTCAAAACCAAGGATGGAGAGAGACATTTATCAAAATGTCGAAAGATCGAATGGCTGATTGGATTGTTTCCATTGAAGATGGAAGCTTTGACTAAAATGATGAAACACTGTGAATTAAAGCTAGTGGTACTAATCTAGATGAATTTTTTTGGTTACACATATTTACTAGCTAACCACAGAAAAATAGACTATGGGATATGAAAGGAGTTATATGACACTACATCTGAAGTCAAGCCTTTTTGTTTTTTGTTGATATTTTGGTGTAATTTTGGTTTAATTTGTAGGATGCAGTAGTATAGCGTATATCTCATTGTTTGATTACTCATATTTTGCAGTGAAGATAATTATAAGACATCCTATGTAATAGCTTGACTTGAGAATATATATAATATATATGGTTTTCATTATGCAAAAATTGTTGTCTTCATTATGTCTGTATTCTTTTTGCTCTTATTTTTTTTTCTGTTTTTTTATTTGTGTACTATTATTCATTTTCACACCTGGCTTACATTTTTATGGTATTTTATGAATTAACAGGTTGCGTACATGAGTTCATATAATGAATCGGGAACAAGTAGTGAAGATGAAGTCGTCGAGCTCGTTGTGAGGTATGTGGTAGAGCAAAATATAGGAAATTGCATTCCGAAACAACCGTATAGGACCGATTCATTAACTGGTAAACAACATGTGTATAATATACTAAATGGGAATGTGAATCGGTGCCCAGAAATACTTCGTTTAGAAGTTGATGTATTGTATGACTTGTGTGATATATTGAGACATCGGGGGTTTTTACGTGATACTCGTAATGTTGCTGTTGAAGAACAAGTTTGTATTTTCTTGTATACAATAGGTCACAATGAATGTAACAGGTTGGTCGCAGATCGGTTCCAGCATTCTAACGAGACCATATCTCGTCATTTCAAGACAGTTTTAAAATCCATATGCAGATTCTCAAAAGAAGTCATCAGACCTCCAAAATTTGATGTTATCCATCCTTATATTACGAGTAGGCGTGATAAGTATTATCCTTGGTTTAAGGTATACACCCTGGTCATAAATTATGTATGTTGTTGAGTTTAAGTACATGGATAATATAACATAACTATATTTTTTGTTGGTAGGATTGTGTTGGCGCGATCGATGGAACTCACATTAGTGCTTCGGTTCCAAGTGGTGCAACACAAATACCATATCGTGGCAGGAAGACCTTACCCACTCAAAATGTGATGTGTGTTTGCGATTTTGATATGTGTTTCACTTATGTTTTAGCTGGTTGGGAAGGCACAGCTAATGATGCAAGAATATTTATGGAAGTCATCGAGGCGATCCGCGATCAAAGTTCCCGCATCCCCTACAGGTGAATTTTCATTATTGTTATACTTCATTTTATTTTTTATCTAGTTTGAGAGTGGAAGCTTAAAGATGAATCTATATCAATATGACTTCTTAAATTATGAAGAACATTATTGTTTATACCTTGAAACCTTGCATATCTGTGATAATTATTATCGTTTGGGCAGGAAAATATTATGTAGTTGACTCGGGATATTCAAATATGTTGGGATACTTAGCTCCAGATAGAGGACAACGGTACCATCTCAATGATTATCCCGGAACCAGGTTACCTCTTAGTGAAAGGGAGAAATTTAACCATGCACACTCGTCATTGCGTAATATAATTGAACGATGTTTTGGAGTACTGAAAGCTCGTTTTCCTATTTTGAAGATGATGCCATCGAATAGCTTGCGAAAGCAACGAAATATTGTTATAGCATCATGTGCAATATACAATTTTATTAGAAGACACGCCATGGAAGACGATTTATTTTTAGAGTATGGAATTGATGACATGATTGTTCCCGGTGAAGGGCCGAGTGATCCTTCTGAAACTACAACTTATGCCAATTTGAGTGCTAGTGAATCTCAAAAAAGAAGACGTGAAATGGATTCTTATCGAGATGGGATTCGCACGGGCATGTCCTTGCATTACCGCCTGCCTATGTGAAAATGTTGTATATGTTCTTGCAACTTTAATTAGATTTCGGCAAACATTATGCTCAACATATATGGATATAAGTTATATATATATATATTATTATGTACGGATCTCGTTTTCACAATTATGTTTAAGTTCATATCGAAATATTTGTTGGTTCAGATTAATCATTTCAACACTAAAAAATATAGAAATAGTGATGGTATTTTGACTTTTGACTTCTGATTTTGTAAATTTGCCAAACTAACTTATTTGCTTTTCAACTTAAAAGTTAGCTAGTTGCCAAACTAACTTTTCGACTTTTTGACTTCTCAGAAGTAACTTCTGGAAGTTCAGAAGCAGAAGTACTTCTGCTTCAGGTATCCAAACAGGCTATAAAATCAACCTTCTACCATGCACAGATCCATGTTGTGACGGTAAGATGAAGCTAATTACCTCTCCTAAAAAATTGTGTACCGAAAAAAGATACTATCTATGTCCCAAATGTGTTAGGGTTCAGTTTTTATCGTTTGTATGCTCTAATTAAGGTTTGTATGCTCTAATTAAGTTTTTAAGGTTTGTATGCTCTAATTAAGTTTCAAAAGTTTTTAAGTTTTTAACAATCATCATATTCGATTTTAGTCGGCATTATACAAAATTCAAAGCGTGCCGATTGCTTAACAGTCGGCAGTTAACAATTTATTAACCGTGCTGGTTGTCCTCATAAACCCTGCCGACTACAATGTGTGAAGAACATCCAGGAACAACATTTTTTTTCTGTTTTGGTCGGCATGGTTGTCCTCATAAACCATGCCGACCACAAAAAACCGGCAACATGACGAAATCAAAACCTTGCCGACCCTGGGACAGTCGGCACTGTTTGAGGGTAACAACCTTGCCGACTATTTCAGGCCTTTTTTCCTTTGCTGTCCTGCATGTACAGTCGGAAATCTGACGAAATCAAAACATGCCGACCCTGGGACAGCCGGCTTGGTCGTGTGATAAATACAATGCCGACCAAAGGAGTATACACCAAATTAAAAAACCACATCCATTTCATTCATTTGTAGTACTCCAAAGTACATTACACAAAACACGAATGCGATTACAAAAGTACTCCAAAAAGATTCCTTATTCCCTAATCATAATCACTCATCACTCAAATCTATTGGAGGGAGTTTATTCAAATCTATTGAACCTCCTTTAGTCAAATCTATGGGACATTCCCTAGACTCATCTAAAGCATTCCAAAGGTGCATGTTGTCCTCATAAAGTTTCAACCATTCTTTGCTCTTGTTGAATATGAACTTTTCCCAAAAACTAAACCTACAAAGAGGAGGTAATGGACATTCCTTGTTGAGTTGTAGACCAATAAAATGATTATTATCCACCAAGGCCATAACAATTATTCTATGCTTGAGATGCTCCAAACAAACCGCATGTTTCGGTGCAAATGCTACACTTAGTCCTTTACTAAAAAAATGTACCACGCATGACCACGTATCCGCGAATAGATGACCACACTCCGGCATTCTCAACCAATGCTCCCATTTGATCGGTGCATTTCCCTCTGGGCCTTTAACACTAGTAAGCAATTATTTAAAAGTCGCTTCTTTGTCCTCTATGGAACCTCTAGCATCATTGAGATATAAAACTCCTTGTCTTTTTCTAGTCGGGCGGCCATCTTCATTCTTATGTATTGAAATTGGGTGAGATTCTCCTCAATCGCTCCACTTAGGTGTCCAATTGTTGGTAGGCAACGTGAAACCCACAATTTCCATCCTTTGGGACGTCGTTGGTACCAATAACGAACTCTTGAATAATTTGAGGGAGTTGTACGCGATGCTCTTCCAATACCGGTTTTACTACCTTCCTCGGACGACCTCTTTTCTTCACAACATCTCCTTGAATTGCTTGACTCTCAAGAGGTGGAGTGTCATTTGGATTCAAGTTTGAAACAGTTGGTGTAGTTGTTTCTTTGCTCGGCCGACCCCTTTTCTTTACAATAACTTCCACACTTGCTTGACTCTCAAGAGGTGGAGTGTTGTTTCGATTCAAGTTTGAAACGGTTGGTGTAGTTGTTTCCTTCCTCGGACGACCTCTTTTCTTTTTAGCCGGCTCTTCTTTGTATTCCGCCTCGGTATACTCATGTCCGGATGGATCACATTTTGTACTCAAATACTCTTTAATTTGTTCCCTTTTTTCCGTCCTTGTCTTTGTGGTAGGTGGTCTACCCGTTGGATCTTGTTTCCTTGGTTCTTCAAGTTCTTCCATAAAAGGGCAAATAATCGGCATCAACTTGTGCTTCATAGTTTGTTTGTCCAACCTATTCAACGTGGGGTACTTTTCGAGGATTATTCTCCCAAGTTCCATGTCGCCAAACTCTTCACCGGGATCTTCTCTTGGAGCCGGTTTGAAAGATAGTTGCTTCCAATAAGGATCAATATCTTCAATCGGATTCAGAGTTTTATACCTACCAACCATATGACGACATGGAAGTCCGATAGCCTTCATTATCCTACACTTACAAGGAGTGCTCGGTTTGTCATACTTTTGATACAACTTAAGATGTTTCATCATAAAACGTATTGCCCAATGAGAGACATTGCAATGTATTCCAACAAGCAACCAATTATCTTCCTTAAACTCCCTCAACTTCCGGAAACTACTTTCTTCGAATTGTTTTTTTATCTTGTTTATATCATTATTAGTGTACTCGTGTATAGCATGTTGCACCGTCACAATTCCATTTTGACTCGTGAAAAGTAGACCTTTTAGTCTCCCATGAGCTTGCTCTACCATACTTGTGGACTCAACTTTGAAATGTTTATAGTCGTAAGTAAAAGCATACACAAACCTCTCTTTGTGTGACGTCAACCATTGTCTCTTGCAATATTCCACTACTTTGGGGTAATTAGTGCCCCAATCATCCTCGAACTCCTTCAAGTTTATCTCATATCTTGCCACACTCATCGACCAAACCAACTTATCCCACGCTTTCATGAATAACCCAAACTTGATATCACCTTCTTTCCATTCTTCGTCTTCTTTCTTCTTCTCTTCCTTTCTCTCCTCTTTAGTTAGTTTACTAAGACGTTCATCTTCCTCCTTTTCACGTTTATTACCTTTTTTATCCTTTGGCTTTTGGATATGATTCCTACAATTCTTTCTAAGATTCCATTGTATATGCCAAGTGCAAAGCAAATTTGTGCAATGGGAAAAACTATCTTCACAACGTTCATTATTGCTTGCTCATTGTCGGTCACTACAACCCCGGGAGTCTCGTCTTCGTGGTAGAGAAGCTTCAAAGTTTCCAATGCCCAAATATAGCTATCATCATTCTCACGATCCATAAAACACCATGCCACCGTGAACGATTGCTTATCCAAGGTTTGTCCTACAATGTTCAACAAAGGCATGTTGTGCCTCTTCGTCTTATAAGTACAATCCATGAACAAAACTTGGTAAAATCACCGCGCCAATTGAATCATATCGGGATGCGCAAGAAAAATACGATCCACCTTCCCCTCCGATGACTCATGATGTATCACCGTGTAGTTGTATTTATGTGCCAACCATTGTGATTCTTCCATTACCTTTCTTCCCTCCCACTCAATTCTTTTGATAGTTGCCTTGGCCGCATAAATTGTAGACAATGAAGAAAGGTTATCCGGGTCGTCCCTCTTGAACTTACTAAGGAGCTTGCTTGGTTTAATTCCCCAACTTGTTCTTACTTGTTCGAACTCGTGCGGTTTCAACTTGGCAGTGCCCAACAAGACTTTCCGGATCTTTATGGTTATGCCAACCAACATCAACTCTATTCATTCTTTACATGTTATTGGTGTCTTTGTTCCTCCAAAAAATAATCTTGAATGGGCATCCACACTTCTTTGACTTCGTCTTGTACACCCTAGTCGTCTTCTTATCATACACATAACCCTTTCTCTTGTGACTTGCGTCCGGCGACCCACTACACTCGCATACCATTTCAAACCGCGAATCTTTTTGTTGGGAGTTTTTCAATAGAACGCATATCTTCTCTTTTGCTTTCTCAATAACCCACTTGATCGTGTCGTCTTTTTCCTTCCATTCCAAATTATTAGCATAATGTACGGAAGTATCAGGACCCCTAATACTATGAGCTTGAGGCTGATCCGTCATCGGTAGCAATGCAATCTACAAAACATCACAAGTTAGTTGATATGTACTACAATAGTCGGCAGGGTCGATATATAAAACAACACCGACTAAAGAACAGCCGGCATGGTAGAAACATAAAACAATGCCGACCAAAGTATAGTCGGCAGGGTCGACGTATCCACTACAATGCCGGCTTAAACATTTTCAAATCACGTCTCCTGTGTTGCAAAAAATCTGGTAGTCGGCAGGGTTCAAATTTCGATATTGCCGACTTAACACTGCTCATGAAAAGTCGGGTCATTTGGTAATATATATCATGCCGACGTTTACAGTCGGCATGATCGACAATCGTCGACCTTGCCGACACTGGGCAGAAAAAGTTAAAAAAAAGAAGCAAAATCAATCATTTGCATGGAAAAATCACAATCTTCACCATGTAAGTTGTCTACCTGATTACTTGCAGCTCCATTCTCTTCTTCTAGGTCATTGGATTCTACGTTTGGCTCAAGACATTCATCACTTCCATACCCATCTTGAGTTTGAGGAAAATAAAAGTGAGGATCATGCATACAATCCATTTGATCATGATTTGGTAGATCATCATGCAAGTACTCATCTGTAGGAGGAAAGTTAGAAGACTCCCCCACTTCAAAATCAGGATTAAAATCACTCATCTCACTCATATCACAAATTTTTCAAAAACCCTAAATACTCCCCCCCCAAAAAAAAAAAAAAAAAACTTCCTCTCAACTTCATACTCTTTCTTACTCTCAATTATTTCCAAATCCACTCATATAAATCAACCTGGCTTGATTGGGGTATACCCAGATTAATTGGGGTATACCTAATGAGACAAAAGCTAGGTCATATTGAAGTAAAAGAAGCCACCCCTTAACCATGTATTTCTAAATGGCTAATATACCCTTCTTTAATTAACACTAAAATTTTTGATTAGCTTAATTAGTTGAGTTTAGATGGATTAATTGAGTAGATTAATTGATTAGCTTAATTTTGACTAATACAAGGTCGGCAAGGTCGGCAAAAAGAAACTATGACGAATGTTGATAAAAATTTGGATCATACAGGATTTGAGATTGGGTACAAAATCATACCCAATCTCAAAACCCGTATATCCAATTTTATTTTTTTCCCTGATTTGGTTTCATAGTTAAAGTTTTGGAAAAAGATTTTGAAATTTTTTTGGATGGATTTTTGGTCGGCATGTTTTTTTGGGGGGCAATTTGGTCTTTTAACACTTTTTAGACACCCCTTAGCATACTAGTTTGGATGAGAATAAGATGGATATACCCCAATTAATCTGGGTATACCCCAATCTCGCCAGGTAAATCAACTAACTAATCTAACTAATTTAACTAATCTAATCATTTCAATTAAATTAGTGTTAATCATTACAGGGGCAATTTAGCCATTTAAAAAATATAAGGTTAAGGGGTGGCTTCTTTTACTTCAAAATGACCTAACTTTTGTCTCATTAGGTATACCCGATCCGGAAAAAAAACTGTAGATAAGAATTAGAATAACCTTCCAGCTCGATAACAGAGGACTAGATCACTAGAGGGGAGCCTGACAAGATGTGCTGATACCTCGACAGCAAATTCAAGCTGAAATGTGTATACGATCTCATTCGATCACGGAACTCCGTCCCAATTCTCAGTACCGCTTACTATTTTATTATGATATGATGAGGATCGAGGATAAGATCTTTAACTACTAATCATCATCATCATGATGATCAGGACAAATAACCTAACTCGCTTACTATTTACTGTAGAAAATACAACAGAAGTACGGATTACATTAATTAATCTACAAACAAAACACTAATATTCTTTTGTGTTTTTATATGAGCTGCATATGGATGGAACCCTAGAGGCCTAGACTTTGGGAGGAGCAATAAACAAAACAGATTGTGGAACACACGCAATGGACGAGTTCTAACGTCTGATCAGTGGAATCATACACAATCATCACTTTGTCTGTGTGTTCTAGTTACTGGTTAGCTTATTAATCTTGATTATTTAAATGTTGATATTGTTCGACACCTTGGATAATATCTACAATATAAAGCACAGTTTGTTTCTGAGTGGTGGCCAGGATTTATTCTGGGCAAAGATAAATCTACGGTCGTGGTTGTGCAGACCACACCCATAACCCGCACGTGCGCCAAGGCTAACTTTGCCTATATGGGTGGTGGTCGGATTTATCCTTGGCAAAGATAAATCAAAGGCTGTGATCCTCCGTGCCACACCCCTACAAGTCGCACACGTGGTGTTCATTCCAATATTATGAATTAAAAATGAATACTCAAGTCAAGATATTGAATTTTAAAAATTATAACTGGGAGGTTCGAACTCATGACCTATTGTGTCATAAGAGTGGCCTCTAACCATTGTTCCACCTTGGTTGGAATTGATAAAAAAGATAAATCAACAGTGGTTGTTTGTTCAACTTAAATATTAATTAGTATAAGTATTTTATTAATTAGTATAAGTGATTTGTCTAGAGAGAAGATAAATCTATGGTTATGGTTTGTTCAACTTAAATATTAATTAGTATAAGTGTTTTATTAATTTAGGAAACATTAATTTCTCATGATAAATGATATATTAATTTTACATCATAAATATCCCTTAATTAATATTAATACATATCTCCATCAATAAGTAATAATTTTGACAAAAATTATTTCAATAGATATTAGTGGTGGTGGTGGTAGTAGAGGAAGAAGTAAGTGGTGGAAGCGGTGGAATGTGTTACAAAGTGGTGGAGGCGGTAACATTAGTTTTGGTGGAAGAAATAGTGGCGCTGGATGGTTTTAATGGTGGTGGTATTAGTTTTTTCTTTTTTGAATCAAAAATAATAAAATTTTTACATGATGGGTAACATTGTATTGTGAAAAGTATAGTTGGTTGTTTTTGACACGATCAAAAAAGGCGGATAAAAATACTTTTGGGATGATACCAAATCATATAAGACAAAATGGTTGTTTTTGGTGCCACCGCTATCTTTGGTAACCGTTAAATACGCATGATTTTCAGTATTAACAAAAACATATAGTTGAATAAATTAATTGACGACCTAAGTTTGTTAAATCTAAACTTTATACATGACGTGTGGGATTAAAAGTTATAAGTGCGCCCAATATTCTACGAGGATGGAAAATGGTGGTGGTGGAGAAAGAAGTAATATCTCGGTGGTTTGTGGTACCGGCCGGTTTTGATGAGTAGTAATTGACTATGTTAATTATGTGCTGCTACAAAAGGATAACACTATAAATTAGAAATTTGGTTGATCGTCTTAATGCTAATATAAACTCGGTTAAAATACATGAAAATTAAGAAGAAGAAAAAAACATTTGGATGTCACATTATATAATAAATAACACTAAAAACTACATATTTAGTATCAAGGTTTCTCCGTCCAATAGATAAATCTAAGGTTGTATTGAGATCTCGTAAGCATAGGGCGAGTTGGTCTTGGATTTCTGAATGATAATGAATATAATGAAACGCTCCCTCTCGGTTTGTCCAATGAAAACCGAACCTTCTAAAAAAATAATCAATCGAACAACACTTAGATGGAATGCATCACCACCGGTGTAAACTTCTCTCGAATTGCTACATATCCAAGAAATTTCTACAAATTAATCTGGGTGATTTCCTCCTACCGTTGCGGGCATGCAATTAAATCTCTAATAGTGATTTTAAAGGTATTTAATAATTATAAAATTCTCTTATAAGTTTTGTTTATGCAAGTATTGATTTAACTTGGGTTCTTTTATATTTTGTGTTAATTTGAATACATGTTTGGTTAACAAACTTTGATACATATAGGGTATTTTCTTTGTAGAACTGATGTTAGTCTCTCATTTTTCCCGTTATCACATTGTTTCGATCCCGTATTTGTAGACATTATTTGACTAATATTGGGGTATTTGTTTAATCTCAAGGCCGATTAAACCCAATGTGTGTTGTATACATTGAAGGCGAGGTGTCGGCTCTACCTTGAAACTAATAATTTTTCTTCGGAAGGTTAGTTGAATTTATGTAGATACAAATATCAATATGACTATGCTCTTTAAAACTCCAAATTACTTGAGTAACACTAGATGTGAGAACGTCATTCATGCACTACTTAGCATAGTTGGTGTGAAATCTTTTTATCCACGTATTTCTTCAATATTATGTTATCAATATGATTGAGAAAGAATCTTACACATGTTTTGATTTACTATTATAAGTTTATTTTTTCAACTCACATGTGTATATCTCAGCCTTCAATAGCCAAGGGTTCTTCATTTTTATAACTCTCACATTTTGCAAAAATAAATAAATAGTGTTTATCTATAGTAGGGAAAATATTATGGATTTTTGCTTCACTCCTTAGAGCCTTAGTTATCAATAATTTCGAACAAAAGTATTCATAAACATCATGGAGTTGGATTGGCGGTTTAGGTATATGTACTTGTTAGATGAAATATTCTTTTTGAAGTTTGAAATTATGGTATGATGGAACAATAAATAGGAAAAATTTTATTTCTTGTATTTTTTATTTTATTTTCATGTTGGCACAACATTATTACTCGATCCAGATAATAAATTGGAATAACATGCTTAAGTAAAAAAATAAAAAGATCGGGTAACCCATTTTGTTTCCCAAAACCTATTTGAATATCAAAATAATTACTCACGAATAAAATAAAGCAAGAAAATGTGAACAATATCGTATTAGAGACAAAACATCCCGTGCCGTTACGGCACGGGTTAAGATCTAGTCACTTATAAAGGACATGAAGGTACTTGACTAAAAGCAAATGAAAGTGTGCACCACGTGTTGCACTCACTTTAGTCCGTGGATTTGTGGCCAACTAGGATCACTTTCAGTTTGGTAAACCTGACTAAATACTACCGTTCATGGACATAGACGTGTAAATGTCGGCATCAATTATAGTTGAAATGCCTGCCACTAATGGTGAGTACATGCTTGGTTCTATGTTTGCTAGCAGCCTCCCCCAGATATCTCTCCCCAAGATTCCTGTTCCCCCTGCCCTGTTTGCTGGTAGCCTCTCTTCATGGATCGGCTCTCTGTCAGAACTTATTGCAGTTGGGTTCCTAGAACTTCTGAGTGTTCACTGTTCAGTGATTTATTTTCGTAGATGGTGGATTTTCAACAAAGGGCAAAACCGTAAAATCATGATACATGTTTCTGACACGGCTTTCAGGCAAGCGACGATTCATATTTTACGAAGCCACGATGAATATGTCTTTCGAAAAGCCTCCACTAGGCGAGCGTTCGATCCTCGGCATTTGGTCGTGCCTCTATGTAGAATAACATAATTGGGCGGTTCACCGTAGATTGAGAATAATAACGCCTTCAGGACGTCGGTGATACTCACTGTTCCCTGACTACATGAGAGAGTCTCCCCTCTACATAGAAGAACGATTGGGCGGTTCTCCGTAAGATTGAGAGCAATAACGCCTTCAGGATGTCGGTGACACTCACTTTGTTCCCCGACTATGTAGAGATCGTGTATAGATCCGGGCGGTTCTCCGTAAGATTGAGAGCAATAACGTCTTCAGGACATCGGCAACACTTGCTGATTCACTGACTATACACAAGAGATTAAATTCTACCGGACATTCACCACTGAATTCCTAGAAGATAATCTATCTTATCTCATTACTCCTATTTCATGATCGAAATGGTAATAGATAAATGTATTACTCCGATTTCATGATCGAATCCACTACTGATCTCATGAAATGGTAATAGATATTACTCCGATTTCATGGTCGAACCCACGGCTGGTCTCATGAAATGGTAATATCACCACTTATTTTATTACTCCGATTTCATGGTCGAATCCACGACTGATCTCATGGAATGGTAATAGATAATCTCATTACTCCGATTTCATGATCGAATCCACGGCTGATCTCATGAGATGGTAATAACTACTTTCATTACTCCGATTTTGTGGTCGAATCCATGGATGATCCTATGAATTGATAATAAAACTACTCACTTTTATTACTCAGTTTCATGAATCATTCTCCACTGAATTTCATGAATTAGTAATAAATACTCAACAATCGAGCATCTGGACTACCACTGAGTAAGCCTCATAAAATGGTGTGAGTGTACTCGACAATGATGCACGAACGAGCACCCAAATGCGCGAACGCGCATTCAAAATATGGACAAATGAGGAATCCCGCACAAAACAGGAGAGAGAAAATAATTACATTAAAATAATGGAGAAGCACCCATGAGCCGGGCCCACCGGCCGACCGGCCGTTCCCTAGCCGTGGCCGGTCCCATGCTTCCTCCATTATTTTCCTTATTTTTGTTGTTTTCATAAACTCATGAAGACTCCTCCATTCCAGCAACTTTCCTTGTTTGAGCAAAACTCGTGGTTTCTCCATATTTTCATGGTTTTCCCATATTTTTGTGGGATTTCACAAAAGAAATAATAATATAAAATAGGAAAAGGTGTTGCGGGACCGGGCAACATAGCCAGCCGTCCATGCCCTAGTCGTGGCCGGTCCCACACCTTGCAATCCCTAATCTTTCATAAATTGTTATTTTTCTCATCTTGTGAAGCTCCCCAGTTTTAGCAAAATTCATGGTTTCTCCATATTTTCTCAAATATTGCGTGAACCATGAAAAAGCCAAAAGTCAACATGGTCACACGACCGACTAGTATACTCACGAAAAATACCTTAAAATATTATTATTTTAGTATTCACAAAATATTGATCAAACGAGCATACTTGCTCATTCGAGCAAAATCGAGGATTTCAGTCAAAGATCGAACTCTTCTGAATATCCGAAATATTGCTCAAACGCACATCAGAAAATGCTGAAACTCTCATAACTGAGACACGGGCATTATGGAAACACGGGCATGCTCCCTTAACCGACCAAGGTCGGCTCTAAGGCTTGCAACAAGCCGGTCCCACACGTTTTCACACTTTTTGACCTAATTTGTGCAATCGCTCATATTGGGTCCAAACTCTTCACAACTAACTCAGAGTTTTTGCAAACGCCCACCAGCGTATAGCAATCCATCTCTTAACTCATAATTTGTTGCACGGCTTTTTAATTTGTGTGTCTCCAATCTATTTCTAGGTGTCTCTCCCCAGTCATCAAATATGCATGAAGCTACTGCTCTCCAATCTTCTTCGCAAAATGTTTGTGCTCCATCCTCTACTACCATTACATCGGTTTCTTGTTCTTCTTCTTTATCAATTGACGGCGTCAAAAGTGTTTGTATTTTAATATTTCTCGCGATCGGATCTTGTCATCATACTTGATATAAAGGCAAAAAGCGTCTGGCGAGCCTATTATTTCTCCTTGATATATGTGTCCACTTTATTCTTGGTATCTCATCGACAACTCGTCAACAAGTTTCTTATATTTTTGCAAAGACAATTCGTTTATGGCATATTCTTCTTTTATCTGGCGAATTGCCAATTGTGAATCACTTGTAATTCTCACATTCTCCGAGTTTCATTTCTATTGCAAATCGCAAAGCATGTACTATAGCTTCATATTCTTTTCATTATTTGTTGATGCAAATTCCAATCAATGAAAGAGCTATTTTATTGCCCTCCTCTCGAAATCACAACAATTCCAATTCCATTTCCTTCTCCATTCGATGACCCATCTACCAATATTTCCCATCTATTCTCGGTTCTCGTTAACAAATCTTTTGGATCTCCATGTTCTTCTTCCACATCCATAATCTCTTCCATTGATTCATCCTCTTCCAAAGGAAATTCTGCTAGAAAATCTGTGACAACCTGTGATTTTGGCGAAGATAATATTTCATATTTGAGTTTGCAATGACTTATTTGAGCATTCCATCTCTCAACTCTTCCCGACCTTTTCGAATTCTTCATAACTGATTCTATTGGTATTTTCGTCACTACTTTGACAATATGCGCTTGGAAATATATACGGAGCTTAAATGTTGCGTAAACTAATGCCAAGATTAACTTTTCAATTTTTGAGTAATTCCTTTCTGCGGATTGAAAGTTTTGTTGATGTAATAAATTGGTTTTTCTACTCCTGCGTCCACTCGCAATAATACTGCACTTAAGGCATGCGAGGTTGTCGCAAGATAGATTAACAATTCTTCTCCTTCTTCCGCTTTTTGCAAAATTGATATATCCATTAAATGTTCCTTTATTCCTTGCAAGGCTTTCTCGCACTCATCTGTCCATTTAAACTTTGATCCCTTTCTAAGGATATTGAAGAAGTGCTTGCATTTATCAGATGACCGCGAGATGAACCTCCCTAGCGAAGCTAACAACCCATTTAACTTCTGAACATCTTTTACTGTCGCCGGTGTTGGCATATCGCGAACTGCTTGTACCTTTTCTGGGTCAACTTGAATTCCTTCTTTAGATACAATATACCCTAAAAATTTTCCAGATGCGACTCCAAAGGTACATTTTTTCTGGGTTTACTTTGATATTAAATTGCCTCATTTGTTCAAAAATTTCTTTCAAATCCTGTACGTGGTCTTTTGCTTTTTTGCTTTTTATCAACATATCATCTACATATACCTCTAATGTTTTGTGTATCCATCTCGCGAACACCTTTTCCACCATCCTTTGATATGTCGCACCGGCATTTCTCAAACCAAATGGCATTTTTGTATAACAATACAATCCTCTTGGAGCAAAGAAAGCAGTATGTTCTTGATCTTCTTCGGCGAGAGGAATCTGATTGTAACCTTTATATCCATCAAGAGATGATATTCTTTCATTTCTGCCGCTGCCTCAACCAATTGCGGAATATCTGGTAATGGGAAACTATCCTTAGGACAAGCTTTGTTTAGATCAGT
Source organism: Papaver armeniacum (assembly GCA_023531295.1). Classification (NCBI taxonomy): domain Eukaryota; kingdom Viridiplantae; phylum Streptophyta; class Magnoliopsida; order Ranunculales; family Papaveraceae; genus Papaver; species Papaver armeniacum. Next base: position 19,046 of record JAJJWW010010769.1, on the reverse strand, counting down.
AAAGTCTATACGAATTCTTATCCCTTTTTCTTCTTTGGGACTATAACCATATTTGCTATCCATTCGGGATATTTTGCCTGTCTAATGATTCCTGCGTCTAACATTTTCTGTAGCTCTTCTTCTATTTGAGGATGATAAGCTGTTGCGATTTTTCTAATTCTTTGTTTAAATGGTCTTACATTCTTGTCAATTTCCAATTTATGGCAAGCCACAGATGGATCTATACCAGGCATTTCATCCATATCCCACGCAAAAATATCTTTGTAATCTCGCCTGACAAATCAATAGTTCTTCTTTCTTCATCCGCTTCGAGTTTAGTCCCAATTTTTAAAATTTTGGGTTCCTCCTCGCTCCAACATTCACGTCTTTTGTTTGTTCATTTGCGATATAACTAGATTTCTGTTCTCCCATAGGAGTTGGTCCTTTCGCGAGTTCATCCCCTTTTTTCATAACTTTACTAGGTATTCCTTTCCCTTCTTTTGCTTTTATCATGTAAATTCTAAATTCTTCTTCTTTTTTAGCTGCTCTTACCATCTTCCTGCGATCTTTTCGCTTCTTCCCTCGCTCTTCATAATGCTTTACTTCGATTTGATGATATATTCTTCCTTTATCAACATCTCCTCTGATTTCGCCAATTCCGCTTGGCATAGGAAATTTGATACACTGATGAAGTGTTGATGCTACTGCCTTAATTGCATGTACCCAAGGTCTCCCCAACAGTATGTGGTATGGCGATTCCATATCCACTACACTTAATGTTACCTGTGTTTCAATTTCTCCAAGTAAAATTCGTAATTTTATCTCTCCTTTAGGTATTGTTATGGATTTTCCAAAACCATGGATATAATACATTGGGGAACTCATTTCTTCATCTTTATACCCTAATTTTTGTAGGTATGGTAAAACATAATACTCACCGGACTTCTGTATCCACCGAGTTCTATTTATTGCCCATTTTTCCACTGCTTCTATCGATTCTTCTTTATTTTTACTTGCATTTATCGTGATCACTAGTGGGGATGTATGATTCAAACCTTCTTTAGGTATCTCTGCTGCTGTAAATGTTATTTTATGCTTTTCCCACTCTTTTAGAGACGATGTCTTTTCTTCATCTATAATTTTCCTTCCTTCCAAATCTCGTTTATGTATTCTTCCTCTGATACTTTCGTGAAACTCATTAATCATTTCCTTTGTAATCGAACCGTTCTCCATGTCTTCATTATATTCCTCTATCTCATTTGATTTGTTCTTTTCCTTTCTCATTTTCTTGATTCAAATGATCTCAACTGTAATCTTCTATCTTTAATCTTCCAGGTCCACTGTTTCTAGCGCATATGTAGTTGCGGGATTTCCCACACTACACCCCTCATTAGATTTAACGTGAATAACTATTTGAAAGATGATTAACTTTGAACTTGATTGATTATTTTCTTGAAATGTTTACAAATGCAATTAGAACAAAACCAAAGCAATTACAATTACTCTCTGTTTTCTCTCTCTTAATGACTTGCTTAACAATTCAAAAAGATCTCTCCCACAACAGACTTACTCGACCCTTTATATAGGGTATTACATAGTGGATGACAGCTAAGCTGTCCTTTATTTTCGGAATCGACTCGCGAATCCTCGCGAATGTGTAACTGCTTGTCCTCGCGACACTCCTAAATCTCGCCAAGTCTTCACACTTTCCTCATGTTCTGACTGTCGTCATCTATTACGTCATTTATTTACCTCCATGCGACTCCTTCGCGACGCAGTCGTTTATTAATCTCGCGGAGTATTGGAGTTGCGATATTCTGATCCTACAACGGCGTGGTTTTAGGTAGCGTATAGCCACGCTTTCCTTGCGTGTCTATTTCTGCATGAAATAGACACGCCAGAGCCATATAGGCGTTGCTATATAGTGTCCCAAAAACTTAAGTACTGGTACTCTATAGACACACAATTTATTATTTTGGCGTGGCTCTTTGGTTCCCTATAGACACGCTAAGTGCTTCTGGCGTGGCTATTTGATTCACTATAGACACACAAATTGCTTTTTGGCGTGGCTATTTGGTTCACTTTAGACACGCTAATTGTTTTTTGGCGTGGCTATTTGATTCACTATAGACACCCAAATTGCTTTTTGGCGTGGCTATTTGGTTCACTTTAGACACGCAAATTGCTTTTAGGCGTGGCTATTTGGTTCACTTTAGACACGCAAATTGCTTTTTGGGGTAGCCATTGGTTATCCGATAGACACGCCATATAGGTTTAACGTGGTTATATGTTATGTTTTAGCCACGCCAATTTCACTTGCCTTCATCCTCGTGGTGTATTAGGAACCGTTGAATACCATCCACATGTAACGTTGTGAGCCGTTCATTGGATATCCTATAGACACGCCCCATAGAGGGTGGCTATATGTGATATTTAGCCACGCCCATTTCCAATTACCTTGATCCACGTGGACGTATTAGGAATCGTTGGATCTAATTTAGGATGATGCAATATTGACCGTTCAGATGTAACGTTCACCGTCCACATGTAACATTGGGAGCCGTTCATCGGAGAACCTATAGACACTCCATATATCGTGGCTTTATGTGATATTTAGCCACGCAAATTTATATCTGTTTAATGTGTCTTTATGTTATGTTTAGCCACGCCAATTAATCTCGAAGCATGTGTATTACGCGTGTGACCCCTCTAAGTCGTTCAGATATGACGCATCTAAACCATCCACCTGGCACTATCCAAATTTTCTTATACTTTATATAAATTGTGGTTAAATCTGAAATTCATATATGCCAAAAATTCATATTATTTTTAATAACACAAGTAAAAAATGTTGAGCTTTGGTCTAACAGGTTTGCAAAAGAAAATATTAAAGAGCATTTATCCAAAAATCATCAGTTTTTCTTCAACTTTTTGATGGTGGTGTCTCTTCAAGCAATTGATCAGGTTGTGACATTCTCGACGCGGCAAACCTTGTCATCCTCTGTTTCCCATCTGGAAGTTGGTATGCCTGATCTACACTTTGTACATATAACTTTCTCTGCGCCTTTTTAATCTTCTTTGGAAGCTTGTCAGAGGTTGCATGACTCCCTGAATATGGATTGACTGCTAGGTGCTCCTCATTCAGTTTATCTTCTGCAAGGCTGCTTGTTGTTCTTAGGTCACTGTCCAATTTCTTCTCAGAATCTAAAACTGGTTCTGGTTGCTTATGAGGTTTTCCATGCTGTGGAGTTTCCTGCAACAAGAGATTAAATGTATTATATATATATTCTAAATCCAATGCGAATTCGTCTGTCATGTGAATTCTCAACAAGAGACAGACAAAAGTCATTTTTTCAACAATGTAATAAAGCCAACTTCACTAAAGGCCGTGGCATTTTTCACAACTGATGCCCATAATAAAATCCGTAACCAAATATCAATTTTCAAATTTACAATGGCATTCATGTTCCATTTAGGTGTTAATATATTTCTATCTCGTACTTATTCTTTAATCAAACTGAATACACGATTTATGTAAAACTATTTATATACTTGATTAACAAAGCAAAAGAGCTAAGAAACTAACCTTGTCATCAAAGATGGAACAATTATATTTTGGCCAAGCCACAAAACCATCTTTAGCTTCCCCTAATAACTTAAACTCACCACTTGGTTCGGTTAACACGGAAGATGGAACTATAACCTCCTAAATATTGACAACATAACAGTTTTTAGGAAGATCTTGTCCATGTATTTTCTGGTTAGGAAGCGTAGGTAAAATACTTCCTTTAGCAACGACGTTTCTCCTAGATCCATTCCAAAAGTCGTATTTTTCTTTCTGCGGAGATACGGCTGTTGATGGTGGTTTTTTAAACAAAAGGTAAAATCGTAAAACCCCAAATAACCTAATGTCACCAGTGACACATTTATTAGGACATTTAATGCATGTAATCAGTAATTAATAGGGGGTATTTTTTCAAATTAGGGTTACGACGAACAAAACCCTAATTCCCCTCCGTATCAATGGCAAGTCATGCCAGCCACACCTAGCCCAAGATAGCCGCACCTCTGTGCCAATGGCAAATCATGCCAGCCACACCAAAACGCGCCAAAGCATGCCAACCATGCTGGCCGCACCTCTGTGCCAATGGCAAGTCATGCCAGCCACACCTAGCCCAAGCTAGCCGCACCTCTGTGCCAATGGCAAATCATGCCAGCCACACCAAAACGCGCCAAAGCATGCCAACCATGCTGGCCGCACCTCTGTGCCAATGGAAAATCATGCCAGCCACACCTAGCCCAAGCTAGCCGCGCCATGCCAAATGCACTCGCCTTGGCCCTAGCTACGCTAATCACACCACGCCAAGCCAAACACACTTACCTTGGCCCTATCCACACCTCTGCGCCAATGGCAAATCATGCCGCCACACACCAAAAACGCGCCAAAGCATGCCAACCATGTTAGCCGCACCTCCGTGCCAATGGCAAATCATGCCCGACCACACCTAGCCCAAGCTAGCCGCATCTACTGTGCCAATGGCAAATCATGCCACCACACCAAACGCGCCAAAGCATGCCAACCATGCTAGCCGCACCTCCGTGCCAATGGCAAATCATGCCAGCCACATTTAGCCCGAGCTAGCCGCGCCATGCCAAACGCACTCTGCCTTGGCCCTAGCTACCCTAGTCACGTCACGCCAAGCCAATCACCCTTACCTTGGCCCTAACCATGCCATGCCAAAATGGCGCCCACGCCTAGGCTTGCAAATCATGCAACCTAGGCCAAATTGGCAACGCATGCCATTGGCACATGCCAACACGCTCGATGGTAGATTTTTCTACAAGGCGCGACCCAAATTGGCCACGCATGCCATTGGCACATGCCAACACGCTCACGGTAGCTTTTCCTACCAAGGCGCGACCATGCCAAATTGGCCACGCATGCCATTGGCACATGCCAACACGCTCATTTGGTAGCTTTTCCTACCAGGCGCGACCCAAATTGGCCACGCATGCCATTGGCACATGCCAACACGCTCGCTGGTAGCTTTTTCCTACCAAGGCGCGACCCAAATTGGCCACGCATGCCATTGGCATATGCCAACACGCTCATTCGGTAGCTTTTCCTACCAGGGCGCGACCCAAATTGGCCACGCATGCCATTGGCACATGCCAACACGCTCGCTGGTAGCTTTTTCTACCAAGGCGCGACCAAAATTGGCCACGCATGCCATTGGCACATGCCAACACGCTCACTGGTAGCTTTTCTTACCAGGGCGTGGCCCTAATGGCCGAGCATGCCATTGGCACATGCCAACTCGCTCGTTTGGTAGCTTTTCTAAACACGGGCCATGATTCAACTTGGCCACGCATGCCATTGGCGCATGCAAAACACGCATGCTGGTAGCCCAACTTGCAAGCCGTGCAACCTAGGATAACTTGGCCGTACGCGCCATTGGCACATGCCAAAACCCACGCTGGTAGCCTAACTTGCAAACCGTGCAACCTACCGCCAAGGCATTCTGCACATGCCATTGGCACATGCCACACACGCCACTAGCCGCTCTATGCATTGCCACTTACACTCAACGTACAACCTACCACTAAGGCATTCCACACATGCCGTACACGCCACTAGCAGCTCTGGCATTGCCACTTGCGCTCGAGGTGCAACTCGCAACAAAGGCATTCCGCACATGCCATTGGCACATGCCACATGCGCCCCTAGCAGCACCACTTGCACTCAAGATGCAACCAACACTCGAGACATCAACACAAACTGGGGGATGCTTTCCAGGGTCTTGGTTTGGCGGTCACGGCCCTAACGGCCACGCATGTTATTGGCACATGCCAACACGCTCGCTGGTAGCCTTCATCACCTAGCCGTGCCCCTTAATGCACGCTGGTAGCCTAACTCGCAAACCATGCAACCTACCACCAAGGCATTCCGCACATGCCATTGGCACATGCCACACACGCCACTAGCAAATCTGGCATTGCCACTCAACGTACAACCTACCACCAAGGCATTTCGCACATGCCAATGGCACATGCCACACGCGCCACTAGCAGCGCCACTTGCACTCAAGGTGCAACCAACACTCGAGATATCAACACAAACTGGGGATGCTTTCCAGGGTCTTGGTTTGGCGGTCACAGCTTGCAGCGTACACTACGCTCACATTAAGAAAGCGTGAAAAGGAATAAAGCGGTCAAATAAATGAGGAAATAATGGTGAAAACGTTTTCACCCATTAACACCATGCGGTTACCACCTCCACCCATTATTTCACCCTTTACTCTCTTCCTTCATGAGGCCAGGGTACGTTTCAATCTCGACTTGTATAAATAGGTATTACCTATTTCCACCAGACAACAAGTCTCGGTCAGGAGAAAAATACAACACTCTCAGAAAAGGCAACTTTGCAAGCTCTCCAACAAGCTTTCATCTCTTGCAAGCTTCCTAAGCTTTCACTTTCTGATACAAGTCGAGACACTACTCTCCCAGAATTATTCTGGTCTCAACACCTTTCTTTGCTTCCCTCCCCAAATCAACCCTTCTCCTCCACTTTGTGACCGAAGCAAGTCCGGACGGCCATTTCTTGGTTTAGGCCGGACTTATGCAGTTGATCTCTCGAATCTATAAAGTGCTCACGTGCAGCACATTTGTTTAGGGTTTAAACCAGTTTCTCACTCACCTACTGAATTTACCAAAATCGGCGGAAACGATTTTTACCCATAAACAATTGGCGACCACAGCGGGAGGATTGATCTTTCGGTTACAATATCAAATTCTAGCTTTCGTCCTCAAAATTCGCGCAAGCATGGTCGGCTATCAGGCCATCTCCACAAACATTGATCCCGCTCAAGGTCATGATGACTCGTCAATTTCCGGAAGCAATACGACCAATGAAGAGGTCCCAAGACTGGTTGACCTGATGCGTGCTCAGGAGATCCACACCAAAAACATGGATCTAATGAAGGATGAGATTAACATCATACTCGACTTCCTTATCAGCCTAACATCGGACCTAAGTGGTCCATTTTTCCCAGGAGATCAAGAGCAGGGGACTAACATCCCGAGTGAGTATTCTCAAATCAATGGTTTTGTCATTGACTGGAAGCCAGCAGACCAGGAGGCGACCATGTTGGTAGAAAACTTATGTGAATTGGTACACCTCTCCAAGGACCAGCGAATAAAAACATTCTCTGCTATTAACCGAATAGCACTGAACGCATCACTAGTTCCTGCACCCACGGGGACTCCAAGGATCCCCGAAAAATCCACCAACAATATTGTTTTCACCGATGACGATATGATGGTGGAAGACGGTCACAACCGGGCCTTGCATGTTACGGTTTTTGTCAGGAACATAGAGTTTCGAAGAGCGCTCATTGACACGGGTGCATTTTACAATGTCATCACTCTCAAGACACTTAAAGCTGCCAGGGTGCGACCTAATGAGATCATACGACAACCCACTACTATGACAGATTTCGAAGGCAACCAAACTAGCACATACGGCTACATCAACTTGGAGCTGGCAATAAGGCCAATTCAATCAAGCGTGAAGTTTGAAGTAATTGAAAAAGAACCAGACTACCACATGATACTGGGAAGGCCGTGGCTGCACAATCTCAAAATCGTTCCTTCAACATACCACCAATGCCTGAAAACAGTACTGAACGGAGAAGTTGTCCGCATCCCCGCGTCACTGTCCCCCTATGCACCAGTCTACTGCGTAGAAGCACATGGGCCGAAGGAGGGTTCAAAAGGCGTGACAACCAAGATTCACAGTTTTCTGCTACCCAAATGGACATCGCTCAGAGATAGCGACAAAGTGGAGATACTCCGCGCAGAGGAGACCGCCCTCCCACCGTCTCCTCGGAAGGAAGACCCGCTTGATCTCCGCCACGGGCGTAACCCGTGCCGCACCAAGCGAGAATGCACCCTTACCGCAGGACGAAGCAAAAGGGAAAACTCACACATCATCACCACTGTTAGCAATTAGCAGGGGAGACCATGACCCGGTCTCTCCGCCCGAAATAATGTTTTCACAATAACCAGGAGGAAGTTCCAGACGCCCCTCAGAAGCTTCAAGACGGGACCGACTTGACCACCGACGAACTCGAAACTGTCAATATAGAGAATGAGGAATTCCCGCGACCCATTCTGATCAGTTCGACTCTACATTCTGCGGAACGCTCAAAGCTAGTCGACCTACTCAAAGAATACCAGGACGTTTTCGCATGGACTTACGAAGAAATGCCTGGCTTGGATGAAAAACTAGTCACCCACCATCTGCACGTGATACCGGATCCAAGCCAGTCAAGCAGCCTCCAAGACAATTCAGACACGACGTAGAAGAACAAATCAAGGCGGAGGTCCAGAAATTACTAGCCACCGGTTTTGTCAAACCTATTCACCATCCCACCTGGTTGGCCAATATTGTTCCGTTAAAAGAAGAATGGTCGGATCGGATGTTGTGTTGATTTCGGAGATCCGAACAAGTGCTTTTTTTAAAGACGATTCCCGCTCCCTAACATCGAAATCACTGGTAGACGCTACCAGTGGACATGGTATGTTCTCTTTCATGGATGGATATAGCGGCTACAACCAGATAAAGATGTATGAGCACGACGCGAGTAAGACTGCTTTCCGAACCCCTCTCGGAAACTTCTATTACACCGTAATGCCTTTCGGTCTGAAGAACGCTGGCGCTACTTACCAACGCGCCATGACTACCATCTTCCACGATATGATGCACAAGCAAGTCGAAGATTACGTAGATGATATGGTGGTTAAATCAAAGACTCGAGCGGATCATCCAGGAACGCTACGACAAGTGTTCGAAAGATGTCGCGAATACAAGTTGAAGATGAATCCTTTGAAATGCGCCTTTGGTGTCTCTTCGGGGAAATTCTTGGGATTCCAAGTAACGGCCGCAGGGATAAAAGTTGACCCAGTCAAAACGCAAGCTATCCTCACGATGCCACCACCACGAACCGTAAAGGAGCTCCAGAGTTTCATGGGCAAGGTAAACTACATTCGTCGCTTCATACCGGGCTGGCACACTCATACTGCGTTTACCCCTCTGCTGAAAAAAGGAGCGAATTTCGTATGGACTACGTCTCAGCAAAAAGCGTACTAGAAGATCCAACAAAAGCTGTCCTCCCCGACCGTCATGAAGCCTCCTATGCAAGGGAAGCCACTATGTCTTTACACATCCTTTAGCGGTACCGCCATTGGAGCCCTCCTTGCTCAAGAAGACGACAAAGGAATTGAATATCCCATATATTACTTCAGTCGAATGTTGAGAGACGCTGAACTCAGATACCCCAAAGCAGAAAAGGCATGTTTAGCATTAATTTATTCCATCCAGAAGTTCAGGCACTACCTCCTCTCCAACAAGGTGGTGTTAATATCCAAGTCAGACCCTGTAAAGTTCCTTCTCTCGAAACCCGCCCTGATAGGGAGGCCGGCTAAATGGCTCCTGCAGCTGTCAGAATTCGACATAACGTGCGTTTCCACGAGGGCCATAAAGGGACAGGCTGTTGCAGACCTGTTAGCATCATTCCCAAGAGAAAACACCGCAGAGTTACGAGAAGATCTTCTGGGAGACCTTCCAGATATCTTTTTAGTCGAAAAAGAAGCATGGCTACTGTTCTTCGACGGCTCTTCCACCCCTAGCACTAACACCGGAGGAGCAGGTGTGGTACTAGTATCTCCTGCTGGAGAAGTCTTCTCGCACTCTTTCAAGCTAGACTTTCCATGCACCAATAACTCAGCTGAATACGAAGCCTTCCTCATTGGACTATCACTAGCTAAACGAGCCGGGGCCACGCGTTTGGAGATAAGAGGAGATTCCAAATTACTCATCAACCAGGTAAACGGGATTTACGCATTGAAAGAACTGACACTGGCACCATACAGGGCTGAAGCACAAAAGCTATTAAATTATTTCGCCAAGCAACCATCACACATGTCGGCCGTAGCAAATAACAAGCATCTTGTCGACTGCCTAGCTACACTAGCATCAAAGATACAGTTCGAAGGATCCGAGGAAACCTAACAAGTAAACGGCGAACCATAGCTTCAACATGGCTTTCACAACCTGAGAAAGCCAAGGACGATGATTTGGAGAACTCCTATCATTCAAGAACTCAACAACTCACTTTTCCAAGGGAAGGTCGACCTCAAGACTTTGCGGAATTTCTTTATGCTTCAAGATGTTCTCAGATCATCGAAATCAGCATGACTCTGTCAAGGTGTCTTGGAAAAGAGGAAGCACAACAACAACTTGAACATGTTCATACCGAAGTCTGTGGACTAACATCAGTAGTAACCCTCTATCGTCGTTTACAACGACTTGGATACTATTGGCCGGAGATGGAAGCCCAATCCCGATTACTCCAGAAGGCGTGTCCCGGTTGTCGGGCGCCCCCATGTCGATTTAAGTCCTCAACATCAGTCACACCGGGATCAAGGGAGCCGTACATCGTTTTCTTTCGCGACGGCATTCTTCCTACTGACAAAGAGGATGCGTCCAAGCTAAAACAAAAGTCCAAAAGATTCGTGTTCCATGACGGGGTTTTATATCGCAAGAGCTTCTGGAGGAAGTCTATCATGGTGTTTGGGACGATGCAAATCCCAGTTATGTTGAGAGAAATGCACAAAGGCGAACACCAAGGAAAATAGAAACTTTTCCTACAGATACACGAGAGGTACTACTGGCCGACCATGGAAGATGACGCAGCTACTTTCGTTCAGAAATGCCGAGAATGCCAGATTCACGGAAACCTCATCCACGCGCCCCCAACATCCCTACACTCGATAAGTAGCCCGTGGCCCTTTTATAGCTGGGGACTCGACATCATTGGGAAGATCAACCCGCCATCCTCAAAACAACATGAATACATAATAACCGCGACCGAGTACTTTACCAAGTGGGTTGAAGCTGTCCCGTTGAAAGGAACCACTGGAGCCACGATCGCGGCATTCGTCAAGGAACACATTATCTCGCCGTTTTGGCGTACCTAAACACGTCATCACCGACAACGGCACACCTTTTGCTAACAAGCAAGTGTAGGAACTACTTCAGAGGTACGGAATTAAACAAGTCTTCTCTACTGTCTATTATCCCCAGGGGAATGGGCAAGCCTAAAGCACCAACAAGACTCTGATCCGAATCCTCAGCCGAACAGTACACGACAATCCCAGAACCTGGCACGAGCAATTGCCGATGGATCTATGGGCGTACAGAACATCTCCTAGAAGCTCCACCGGCATGTCTCCCTACTCCCTTGTCTACGGTGCAGACGCGATCCTCCCAGCAGAAATCAAGATCCGTCCCGCGCTAATCGCCGCAGCCGAGTGGACCTCAGTGGAATGAAGCCGAATCACTCAATGCCAGAATCGCAGAACTAGATACTATGGACTCTAGAAGATCCCGGGCAGAGGAACATGCACAAGCATACAGAAACAGGATTTCCAGGGCATACAACAGCCATGTAAAACCCAGGGTTTTCAAGGAAGGAGATCTGGTGCTAAAAACCGCCAAACACATCCAGCAAGATGCATCGGCACCGAAGTTTTCTCCCAAATGGGAAGGGCCGTACATAATCACTAAAGCGTACGACAGTGGTTACTACAAGATTATCAAAGAAGATGGGGGAAAGCTAGAGGCAGTCATCAACGGAAAGTGGCTTAAGGCATACTACGCCTAATCATTTCCTTGCAACATGCAACATCAAAAGTGTGAACGTCCAGACACCCTCTCTGCTTTTACTTTTCTTTCTTGCCAATTATCAAATTTCAATACAATCCAACGGATTAATAGAATTTCTTTATTTCTTCAACAAAAAAAAAAAAAAAAAAAAAAGCCTTCAAATCTCGTGATACAAGTCGAAAAGCCCATCTAGTAAATTATAATCCCTACAAAATATCATCTTCAATCGACCGTGATATCTTTCAGCCCTACTCTTCAAGTCGCGAACTAATTCTTCAATCCTCTGGGACTCCAATGCCAAAGCTTTCTCCTCTTCCAAAGATGGTTTTTGTGGCGGGGATCACACCAAAGAAGAATACCGGCTCTGTCGACTTTCACAATATTGAGACGATGCCGCAACCACCGATATTAAACTCCAAGGATTCACGAGTGGACACCATATTCTCCCACCTTTGAATGGCTGACTCTGCAGCAAAGACGGATGGACATATTCTCCATCTCGGCAATCATTGGCAAAAGACAGCTTCACTATGGAAACCAAGGTGGACGAACAACACTTCACTACGCTCCTGGTAGAGATATGGCCGTATGTCTTCCATATCCTCGTATAAAGGACCACGAATTCTTTCCGCACCAGGAAACCGCCAACATTCCGATAATTGGAGGAGAGACACCTCATACGGGTCCCAAACGACAAACCTGCATAGGGATATTCATGACAAGAGAGCCCTAAATCAGCGTTCTCCAAGTCTGTAGCAGTCAACAAGGTTGAAATTGAAGGGAGGGGAATGACTAGGTCATCCTCGTCGATAACAGTAACACATGCTCCAACGGGGTATCTCTGCACAAAAGGGAAATTTTCCATTCACCAAACAAGTGATAAAGCGCACGTCAGTCCACCAAAGAAGAAGAAAACATACCGGTATGATTTTCTTAACCCGAATAACCTTTGTTGGGATGCTCCTACAAGAATCAGATCTCGCGCCTTCACCTAGAGAATCTGGCTGGTTAGAAGATGATTCATCCCTGTGCGACATGACAAAGAGAGAAACTCGACAAGAAGAACCCCTTTCTCAAACAAGGGAGACGATATAATTATGTTAGGTATGAATACGGAACCTTAAAAAAGGAAAGGAAGCAATGAGGAACATAACGCTTCCGGATTTTAGCATGAATAATGCCTCGATTGAAGCCGCGTGAAGGAAGGCGAAATAAGGAAACTTTGCTGTATGTAGAAACACCTACTCCCTCCTTGTTTTCACCGGTCCCATCAAGCTCGCGCCAGTTTCCAACAGCCCAAGCCACACCGGCCCCACCAATTGCGCCCAACTTCCCAATGACCGCCCAAGCCACGCCACCAAGCGCGCACAGCTTCCCCACCTTGTGCCGGTCCCACCAGCTAGCACGCTCAGTTTCCTAACTCACGCCAACTTCCCAATGACCGCCCAAGTCCCGCCAGCAAGCGCGCACAGCTTCTCCACCTTGTGCCGGTCCCACCAGCTAGCACGCTCAGTTTCCTAACTCACGCCAACTTCCCAATGACCGCCCAAGTCCCGCCAGCAAGCACGTTCACCTTCCCCACCTTGCGCCGGTCCCACCAGCTAGCACGCTCAGCTTCCCAACTCGCAACAACTTCTCAATGACGCCCAACTTCCTGTCTCTCACGACACTAACTTCCCAATTGTGCCAGCCTCCCCGATTTGCGCAAAACTGCCAGAGGCAAGGATTCCAAATCCTATTTATAAAAAGGTCAGACGAGCCTCCTCAATTTTCTTTACAAGCTTTCTCGTTGATAGTTTGTAACCATCTTATGCTTACCTCGCAACAAAGCTCCTGTTCCGAGCTAAGCAGGGGACTTAATGTTGATGGTGGTTTTTTAAACAAAGGGTAAAATCGTAAAACCCCAAATAAGCTAGTGTCACCAGTGACACATTTATTAGGACATTTAATGCATGTAATCAGTAATTAATAGGGGTATTTTTTCAAATTAGGGTTACGACGAACAAAACCCTAATTCCCCTCCGTGTCAATGGCAAGTCATGCCAGCCACACCTAGCCCAAGCTAGCCGCACCTCTGTGCCAATGGCAAGTCATGCCAGCCACACCTAGCCCAAGCTAGCCGCACCTCTGTGCCAATGGCAAATCATGCCAGCCACACCAAAACGCGCCAAAGCATGCCAACCATGCTGGCCGCACCTCTGTGCCAATGGCAAATCATGCCAACCACACCTAGCCCAAGCTATTCGCGCCATGCCAAATGCACTCTGCCTTGGCCCTAGCTACGCTAATCACACCACGCCAAGCCAAACACACTTACCTTGGCCCTATCCACACCTCTGCGCCAATGGCAAATCATGCCAGCCACACCAAAATGTGCCAAAGCATGCCAACCATGTTAGCGCACCTCCGTGCCAATGGCAAATCATGCCACCACACCTAGCCCAAGCTAGCCGCATCTCTCGTGCCAATGGAAAATCATGCCAGCCACACCAAACGCGCCAAAGCATGCCAACCATGCTAGCCGCACCTCCGTGCCAATGGCAAATCATGCCAGCCACAAGTTTCCCAAGCTAGCCGCGCCATGCCAAACGCACTTTGCCTTGGCCATATCTACGCTAGTCACGTCACGCCAAGCCAAGCACCCTTACCTTGGCCCTAACCATGCCATGCCAAAATGACGCCCACGCCTAGGCTTGCAAATCATGCAACCTAGGCCAAATTGGCCACGCATTCCATTGGCACATGCCAACACGCTCGCTGGTAGCTTTTTCTACCAAGGCGCGACCCAAATTGGCCACACATGCCATTGGCACATGCCAACACGCTCATTGGTAGCTTTTTCTACCAAGGCGCGACCCAAATTGGCCACGCATGCTATTGGCACATGCCAACACGCTCGCTGGTAGCTTTTCCTACCAGGGCGCGACCCAAATTGGCCACGCATGCCATTGGCACATGCCAACACGCTCGGTAGCTTTTCCTACCATGGCGCGACCCAAATTGGCCACGCATGCCATTGGCACATGCCAACACGCTCGCTGGTAGCTTTTCCTACCAGGGCGCGACCCAAATTGGCCACGCATGCCATTGGCACATGCCAACACGCTCGCTGGTAGCTTTTCCTACCAGGGCGCGACCCAAATTCGCCACGCATGCCATTGGCACATGCCAACACGCTCGCTGGTAGCTTTTCCTACCAGGGTGCGACCCAAATTGGCCACGCATGCCATTGGCACATGCCAACACGCTCACGGTAGCTTTTTCTACCAAGGCGCGACCAAAATTGGACACGCATGCCATTGGCACATGCCAACACGCTCGCTGGTAGCTTTTCTTACCAGGACGTGGCCCTAATGGCCGAGCATGCCATTGGCACATGCCAACTCGCTCGCTGGTAGCTTTTCTAAACACGGGCCATGATTCAACTTGGCCACGCATGCCATTGGCGCATGCAAAACACGCATGCTGGTAGCCCAACTTGCAAGCCGTGCAACCAAGGAAAACTTAGCCGTACGCGCCATTGGCACATGCCAAAACCCACGCTGGTAGCCTAACTTGCAAACCGTGCAACCTACCGCCAAGGCATTCCGCACATGCCATTGGCACATGCCACACACGCCACTAGCATCTCTATGCATTTCCACTTACACTCAACGTACAACCTACCACCAAGGCATTCCACACATGCCATTGGCACATGCCACACATGCCACTAGCAAAACTCTCTGGCATTGCCACTTGCGCTCGAGGTGCAACTCGCAATAAAGGCATTCCGCACATGCCATTGGCACATGCCACATGCGCCCCTAGCAGCACCACTTGCACTCAAGATGCAACCAACACTCGAGACATCAACACAAACTGGGGGATGCTTTCCAGGGTCTTGGTTTGGCGGTCACAGCTTGCAGCGTACACTACGCTCACATTAAGAAAGCGTGAATAGGAATAAAGCGGTCAAATAAATGAGGAAATAATGGTGAAAACGTTTTCACCCATTAACACCATGCGGTTACCACCTCCTCCCATTATTTCACCCTTTACTCTCTTCCTTCATGAGGCCAGGGTACGTTTCAATCTCGACTTGTATAAATAGGTCTTACCTATTTCCACCAGACAACAAGTCTCGGTCAGGAGAAAAATACAACACTCTCGAAAAGGCAACTTTGCAAGCTCTCCAAAAAGATTTCATCTCTTGCAAGCTTCCTAAGCTTTCACTTTCCGATACAAGTCGAGACACTACTCTCCCTGACTATTCTGGTCTCAACACCTTTCTTTGCTTCCATCCCCAAATCAACCCTTCTCTCCACTTTGTGACCGAAGCAAGTCTGAACGGCCATTTCTTGGTTTAGGCCGGACTTGTACAGATTGATCTCTCGAATCTATAAAGTGCTCACGTGCATCACATTTGTTTAGGGTTTAAACCAGTTTCTCACTCACCTACCGAATTTACCAAAATCGGCGGAAACGATTTTTACCCATAAACAACGGCATATGAACATCATATAAAAAGAAGATGCTAGAATTAGCAATATATATTTACGAATAAAAAACATACTCCATTAGATGTCTTAGCCAGAGGTTCTGCCGTAGATGTGCACGACTTCTCTAGAGATATTGAAGGATTTGGTTGGGAATTACTGGTAGAGTTCTGCATAAGATTAGGAGACTGCTTCTTAGATCCATCGAAGGGTTGCTACGTGAAGGAGACTTCCGCAGAGAAGTAGTTGGTTGTGAATTACTGGTAGGGTTATTCATAAGATTAAAAGAGTTATTAGTTACTTTTGAAAGTTACACATGTTTCTATTTTTCTAGGTTCTCTAATTTACACTTGGATCGGTGATTCATATAATTGATAGACTGGTTTATGTATATTCGACTTACAAATCAAACAAGCCAAGCAACTAACCTTCTTAGCAAGCTCGGTACTGAACACCAAACTTTGGCCAAGGAATCGCTTTTCCAAGAGTTTTCCCTAATGTTTCCATACCAGGAAATCGTACGGGTAGACAGAAATTCGGTTTTATTACTTCATCAATCAGGATTTTGTGGCAATCAACCTCCAACCCATCCTTTCCATGTTTGCCTTAGACAGCTCGTCAAAAAGGTTGCACCTTCTACCCTACGAAAATATATGGCATATGAACATCTTCAAGCGAAAACTTCAAAACAAATTGAGATTTAAAATACATGTAAAAATAAAACAGATAACGGAGAAACTTCTTTAGTTGTCGCGATCTCAGATTGGCTCCGACTAGGTGGATATTTTGATGTCATGTCCAGAGCATGTTTCCACGAATTTTGTTGACTTACCTGCAGCAGTAGAGTAATATTCCATATTCGGTTGACAAATATGCCAAATTCCACCGTGAATGCGAAGACACAGATGAATAGGTAATAAATATACAAGGTTCTCCAAAATACACCCTAGCATCCGTGATTCATATAGTAGTTGATAGCATATTTCAGACTCATATGGTCTTAAGATCATGTAACTGGTTTAAAACACATACCTTCGGAACTTTTTCAGATATTGCGATACGAGATTGGCTTCCGTTGAGTAGATCCGGTGATTTCACAGCCTCAGAATGTTTTGGTTGACTTACCTGCATCACAAAATTGAAATGAAAGTTGTACCTTCTTTTTGCAATGAAACCATTTAAGCAAAATGCAAAACTGACTCACAATCAAATATCTAACCACATATCTCATTCTATAAGGTTCTCTAAAATATACACTAACGTCCGTGATTCATATAGCTGATAACATATTCGTCTCTTATATAAAACAAGATATATATATATATAAAACTGGTTTGTGTAAAAACATATCCAATGAGTTAATAAAGCAAACAAGCATAGCAACCAACCTTTTGATCAAAGATGGTTTGATTTGATGGCCAACTAATTTCAAAGATGACCAACATCTTTTAAAGTTTTTATCCCAGAAGATGTGCCAAAGGGTAATTTGATGGTTTCATTTAGTACTTCACTAACCATGACGCTATAGCATGTAACATCACCCGTCATTCCTGACTTCATTTTATAAGATATCTTCTTTGAAGAGTAAGCTCTACCAATGGCAACAATGTTGTACTTTTCTCCAAACCAAAGTTTGCATCTGATGCCCTGCAGAAACACAAGGCGCATGAGAGATAGTAAATGGAAGATTGAAAATTTAAACGCGTTGGAAAACTATACATCAATGGTAACTTTTTCAGATGGCACATTCTGAGATTCCCCAGTGGATGGAGGAGACGAAGACTTCTTTTTTGATACTAAAGACAGCGTGGATTCAGTAGAAACAGTCGGCGGTTTAGTACAAGGAGAGACCCGCTTCGCGGACCCTTTGGTGCTTTCAGATGACTTTTGCGGACCGGATTTCCCATGTTTTTTTGGAAGTTGCTTAATTGATTCTGGACCTATGTTATTCTTAGATCGATTGGAGGCGTTGATAGGTCCTGCATCCTGTGACTGTAGTTGAACACATTGTTTGAAAAAATCGAATCTCTGTCTGCAATTTTTCAAAAAATTACACAATCTAATCAAAACTCGGTTCACTTACCTCTCCTCCGGACTTTGCCGATACTCTTTGCCCCTCAATTTTTGCAATGTCGACTCCTTGAGATAACAAGTTATCTATCAATCTCTGATACGCATTTTTAGTAGACTCTAATTCTTTCTCCTTAGCTTTCAGCTTTTCACGCAGTTCATCGTTCTCTTTCGAGTGTCTTGGTTTTCTTCCATTTGGAAAGTAAAGGGTTGCCGTTACTCCAAAGCCAGTCCCCTTGACACGTCCACCCTTATCCGTGCCGATCGCAACTGTTAGGGCATCCTCGTTATGACCAACCGTTAGAGTTCCCTCTTGAATCATCTTCCGCTTCTCTTCCTATTCAAATAATGTGTTAAATTCTGATTTAAACCTTGCGCAATTACTTTGCACTTACTTTGGTTAAAAACATGAGGACTGTAAAGTTTCTGTTTTCTCACAACTTCATATGTCTTCTTCCTGACAAACTCGTCTGGAACAATTACGTCTTTGTTTTCGCGTGCTCTTGCCCACATGACGCACCAGTCTTCAAGATCTTCTTCGGCAACATTTCCGCTTTGGACCTAGTAGTTACCAGAAACAAGTAAGGATTTACATCCACACAGATATTAACTGTGTCAAACAGAAAACCTATTCCAAAGCATCTAATGTGACAAAATTACAGATTGGTGTAAGAGGACACATCCTATACCTTTATAAGTTTACGCATATATGAGACACGCAACACGACATACAAAATGTAGTATCCGATATGGCCGGTTTTTACTTGTGCAGTGTATAATAAATAAGACAA
>JAJJWW010010767.1:0-46047 GCA_023531295.1 Papaver armeniacum | reverse complement strand
ATAAAGTTTTATATGGCTTGAAGCAATCACCACGTGCTTGGTTTGGGAGATTTCGAAAAGCAATGATTAAATTTGGGTATAAACAAAGTAATGCGTATCATACTTTGTTCTTAAAGAATTCTGGCAGTAAATTAACATCACTCATTATTTATGTTGATGATATGGTAGTAACAGATAATGATGCTGATGAGATGCTAAACTTAAAGACATATTTGTCTTCAGAGTTTGAGATGAAAGATCTGGGGGCTCTCAAATATTTTTGGGAATTTAAGTTATATGATCCAATCAAGGTATTTTCTTATCCCAACAGAAATATGTACTTGACTTACTCAAGGAAACAGGTATGCTAGGTTGTCAACCAATTAGTTCTCCTATTGAGCAAAACCATAAACTAGATGAGGCTTCTGATCAAGTGCCAACAGATAAAGGAATATATCAAAGATTAGTAGGGCGTTTAATTTATCTTTCCCATACTATACCCGGATATTGCTTATGCGGTGAGTGTTGTTAGTAGGTTTATGCATAATCCTGGTAAACAACATAAGGATGTTGTCGTGAGAATACTTAGATATTTAAAGTCTGCACCTGGAAGAGGTTTGATGTTTTCAAACCATGGAAATATGGATATTTTTGGGTACACTGATTCAGATTGGGGTAGAAAAGGAGATAGAAGAAGATCAACTACAAGTTATTTCACATTTGTTGGAGGTAATCTTGTTACTTGGAAAAGTAAAAAACAGAGAAATTGTTTCTTTGTCTAGTGTTGAGGCTGAATATAGAGCAATGGTTAAAGGAATTTGTGAGTTACTATGGCTTAAACAAATTATGGGGAGCTTGGTTTATTCATCAAGTGTCCAAAGAAGTTATTTTGTGATAATCGGTCAAAGAATTAAGATTGCACAAAATCCTGTTCAACTCGATAGAACCAAGCATGTTGAGATTGATTGTAACTTCATCTATGATAAGTTATAAGGTAAAATTATTGAAGTGCCGTTTTGCCGTTCTTCAGAGCAACTGGCAGATGTATTAACTAAGGCGGTATCAAACAAATCGTTCTGTGATTCTATTTTCAAGCTGGGAATGTGTGATATCTATGCACCATCTTGAAGGGGAGTGTTGAATTATTATTACCTGCAATCCAAGTTTGTATGTCTTGTAAGTTACAAATACTTGTGACCCAAGAATGCTTGTAGGCTACGTATTCATAGATATAAATAGTGATCATTAAGTTGTAATTATCATCGAGATTAATAAAAATTCTCGAAAACCAAAGTTTGTGTTATGGGTGCCCAATAACATGGTCCAATGCACAACTGCAATGATATTATCAAAGCTAGACTCGGATTGAACTCTTGTCAACGATCACTAGTTTCTTCATATTGTCAATTCAAGATATTTCATGTGGAGTCCATTAGTTCTAATCACATAACAATTTTATGGAAAATAATTTGCTCGCACTGCTAGATCAAATATGATCTAGTAGCACCATATGCGAGCATGTGGCATCGTCTAACCAAATATTTAACTCCGTGTATACCTTACAGATTTTCTAGGAACTAAATATATTCAGTTGTTTATTAAACAAAAATCACGGGAAGTTGGATGACTATTTGCGTCAGTATTGTAGGGAGTTGAAAGAAACGTCCGAGCAAATCAAGAACTAAAAAGGAAAATGAAGCAAAGCTCCAATTAAAACCAAACCAAGAAGTCAAGAAATCCCCCAAAACTAAAACTGTCAACTACTAAATTAAGAGAATTCCCGACACGAGCCGCAGTGAAGAAACTAAGAGCAAAGAGAAAACCATCTCGGTACTAATGAAGAATGGCGCAACAAAGAAATTTTCAAAGCAAAACCAACGACTACAGGTATGTAATCCTTTTTTTTGTTGGTGTTGCTACTAGTGTTTTGTTTCCGTTTTTACTATGTTTATTAAGAGTCGGATGTTTATAGGTACATGTCAAGGTTTTGACTAAATCTCGCATACCTCCCCTCGCATAAAGAACCAAGTTCACGGTGGATTCAAGCTAACTTTTCTCGTAATCGCCTAACGTTCGGAACCATCTTCAAGTCAGCTTACCAAAGAAGAATCAACCTATGTTATCTAGAGGCATTCCTTTCTTGTCTTGTATTTTTTCTTTAACATTATCAATGGTGTCGAATCAATTTATGTATAAAAAGGCCAAAGCAAGTCAATGTTTAAACTTTCAAAAGTATGAATTCAATAGTTTTCTTTAAAACTTGTAATATCCAAATAGAACCGATAAAAACAAACTTGATGTTACTTGAAAAAATGGTGTATGAATGGAGGATTTTAATGACTCTACGAACAATTTAGTTGTGGATTATTAAAATATTTACTAGCTATGACAAAACAAATTGTGAGAGCTTAAGCAATGATTTCGCATGTATTCGATCGAGTGCGCCTTGATTACTTCAAATACCTACCAAAGTGTAGTCAAAATCGCTCTCAAGGTCGATTACTCACGAGTAATCGCTACAGGCTATATGACCGAGGAGATTTCCGATTCCAAGTTATTCCCTATTTTTGCGATCAAGGCAAAATGATTTAGAATGATTTTAGAGCAAAACGAGTTAACGATTTTTCCGAGTTGGCGTTGAATGCACTAAAATCATAAAGAAAATTGCCAGAACCCTCATATGGGAGTTATAAAATAGAAAAACCTCTAATTGCATGGTAAACACGTTCAATAACAATATTACACATTTAATTATACGATAGTATAAAATTTTAATTTTAATTAGGTAAAAATCACGACTTAGGAGGCAATATATAAATTATTAATAAATAGATACCTAGTATTAGACCGAGTTTTGGCGATTTCCAAGTCTCGAACTTGTTGCTCCTCACTCCAAGCTCCCAACCGAGTAGGACCGAGGAATGATTTCAATTACTTTGGCGTCTACATACCCATTTTAAGAACGAGGGAAGCTAAAAAAAAAAGAGGGAAACGAATGGTTTTGTCAAAAAGGAAAAACAGACAGTTAGCCGTAAGAAATAGACAACGGCTAAAATATCGAGCTTACTTATGGCTTCTCTTAAATACAACCCATGCTTTTATTAACTATAACCCATACAAAATAAGTCATTAATCTAACCAAACGGATCCTTATAGTTATTCAACATAACCCACAAAATTATATGCAATTTTTATATATAGCCCATAGTATTATATGAATCCTCAAACCCTAAATCAAAAGAAAAAAATTAATTATATAATGTTCATATTAATTTTATGTATGATTTATGACATACATTATTTGATGATTTATATGAATACTCAATCTAATATAATCAAGATTGGGAAAAAAGATCATCATATTATAATTTCATATAGAATAATAATGCTAATGGAGTTTTAGAAAATTAATTTTAAGAAAAGAATCAAAACCCTTGTCATTTTTGAATTTCAATTGATGTTGTGGAATTTTTTTAAGGTAACAATTAGAATATGTAAGCTCAATCGATATTAGTGTAGTCATGATTGAGGATAAGTAACATCATCCTAGAGAAAAATAAAAAAATTGGGTTTAGTTTGTTTAGGGGAAAAGTAAAAATTAGGGTTTATAATAGGAAGAATAGTGAAAAAATAATTAGAGATAATTAAAGTATAATTTAGTTTAGATTTCAAAAGGTAAAGTTAGGGTTTATATTTTGATTTTGGAGAAGAAGCCAGGATTGAGAAAATTAAAGATTTGTTTGGTAAATTTGATTTTTCGTTTTAACTTAAACTTTTTGGGCTATAGTTAGAAAAACGTGGGCTATATTTAAGAGAAGCCTTACTTATTATACGACTGTATATGATTGCATCTAACTCGTGGTTAAACAAGGGTCAAATGAAATCATAAATTGCCACATGCTCCTATATGGTGTTGTTAGATCAAATATGATCTAGCAACGCTTAGAGAAAAATTCATTCCCAATTTTATTGGTAACCAATCCACAAAGTAATCAAGGAAAAAGGCCACATAGGCACTTCAAAGGTGGTTTGAGGCCTTACATCTAATGAGATTATTAAAAACTCTAATGACATAGATGTTATAGGGTTGGGGCTCATCAATATCACAAAGTGAGAGATTTGTTTAATCAACTTCACTATTTAAACATCCATTCGGTGACAAATCGTACAAATAAAGCTATTTAAAAAGCAAAGTCTGATTTAGAGCATCGGCAGAAAATTCAAGAAAACTTTTATACTCAACAATATCCAGAGATGAATTTGTCAAAAGTTATGATAGAAGCACGAACTTTTATCATACAGAAACAGAAAAATACATTTTAATAAAATTTTATCTTTGAAAATGACAATTGGCCAATGGTTTAGTGATAGGAGTAACATTGAGGACCTTCTAGTTTTACATTTAATACTATTGGTGATACTTCTAATCTCATTCAAAATAGGGATTTTCTTGAATGAACTAATCCATGTATTACCCCATTAATTGGACAATGGAAATATTTTGAGTCCAATTACTATTCAAAAAATGAGGAATACCATGGGCAAAATGGCTCAACCGCATGCTCTTGTTCCCGCACTTGAGGATTTTATAAGAAAAACATAGAATTAATTGTCAATGATGTCTCGCTTATGGTTAAAAACTTCTTTAAAACTAAACACATTCTCAAAGAATTGAATCATACTTTTCTAACTTTAATTTCTAAAGTAAACAATCTTTCAACACCATCGATTTTAGACCTATATCTCTTTATAACACTAGTTATACGATTATATCTAAAATCATTGTTAATAAAATGAAACCATTTCCATAAAATGATTCACCTTATCAAATTTTATGTGTTCCCCGATAGATATATACATGACAATATAGTGATTTCCCATGAGCTTATTCAGTCAATGTGAATGAGAAATGATAAAAATGGGGTAATACGCTCAAACTTAATATGTCAACAACTTTCGATACAATTGAATGGTCATTCTTAATTTATGTGCTTGAAAAGTTTGGCTCTTCTAGTGATTGGTGTGTTCTAATTTTTTAATATGTGAGCACAACGGATGTTGCTATCACGCATAATGAATCATCTTACAAATCTTACAAACCTTCTAGGTCTAAGACAATGTGACCTTTTATCTCCGTATCTATTCATAACATATGTGAGTCCTTTTCTAGATATTCATTGCATGCCGAATCCACGCCATTTGAAATTGTATGAAATAAACTGCTATTATGGGTATTTGTTAATTTTTCAATCTATCATCACCATCTCGAGAGTAATATATATATATATATTAATTCCCATTTAATTTTATGAATTGATAACAATTATGTAAAAATCGTTGTTTATGTGCTTTAGAATTTAAACATTCTTTGATATTTTGAATGATTAAGAGGTTTTATTGTCGTTGCAAAACTAAGGAATTCTTTTAATTTTTCTACCTATTCTTATTGGATTCATGATATTTTTACATGAGGTATAAATTAACTTTTCATTATGAGTGCGGCAGAATAAATCAGTATATCTTTATTATTATTTTTTTATAATTATTTACCATGTTCTTAATAACAACAATTATATTAATAATCTTACAAAATAACTCATGCGAGCTTTTGGTTGGTAACCTAGCAACAAGCCGGGCTCCAACTCCTCTTTGATTTGCAACACCTAATCTATAAAAATAAAACTACCTAAGCCGCCATCGGCATCATTGCTCACCAAGCACTTCCGTAGACGCTTGAAAAAAACAAGAGTATCTTCTCCAAGCTCCCTAAAGTATAGAAGGCCAGAACACCCAAGCCGTAACCATGTGCGGCCACACTTATCCAAATACTTGGAACCTTTACGAGAAACAACACCGAAATAGGCTTTCTAGGGGCAAAGGAGCGACACCCTCACCAAAGGAATGGAGAGATGCCTGTGACATCCATACAAACATCTTGCCCATTTTCCCAGTTAAGAACAAGAATATCACCTGGCTATATATCTCTACCATCATCCGAATGAAGACCTAGAGAAACCTCCTTATGCTAGTACATTGGCTTTGTAACAAATGTCGATGACAACATCACGAACAAAGATCATGGCGAAACTTATACCTAATATCCTTAGAACAATGAAGCGCATGATCACCAAAGATGTCCATAGGTTTGCTACAACTTGGACATGAACTATTATCAACGAACATAGGAATACCAAGGCGATAACAGAGCACAACTCTAAATTGTCTAGGCCCAAGGCATTAATTAAGCCCACTAATAGGTACCGCCAAAAGGTAGTCTTGTGCGTGCTTGACACGGTTACATTGCCATAAGATGGAATCTCTTTCATACATAAGAAATTGGTCTGGGATTTGCTTCTTAACTGCATCAAAATAAACTACTGCCAAGGAATGCATAGAAGGGGGGGCAGAATCATCGACACAGTAAGTAGACGGCAATCCACATACCTGGGTGAAGGTCTGAAGAGCCAACTGATAAGCTGGACCTTTTATAATCAAACTATAATCCATATAAGAAAGTTTACATGATGGCTTACAAAAAATAAAGTACATAAAAACATGAAACAAATTAAATTGAGATGTGACACACAAATAAATCGCGAAGAGAAAGAGTGATCTACAACAACAACACCCAATTATTGTACGTAAAGATTAGAGAAGGAATGGTACCTGAAATTATAATTCGACCATTTTGATTTGTTTTCTTTTTTAAAAATAGGTGCTCCTATAAGAGAGGAGTAATTTTTCCAAAAATTCTTCATGTGTAGCGGTAACCCCAATCCCATAGCGAATACATTTATTATAATCAACGAAATAACTTCTGAATCACAATTAACTATGTAAAACTTATCAAAAACAAGTAATCTTTGCTCAGATCGGTCCCTAAGATGAAAGGACTTTTTAAGGATTTGATAGGAAAGAAAGAAAAGATATTGGTATTATCTTATCCGCTTCAAAAGTACTTGTCGACCGATCAAAGATTCACCTCAAAAGTACTTGTCGAAAGAATCGACCAGTCGCATTTTGATTTGACGCCATTAATTTTCTCCATTGATTTTTAAAAACATTTGATGTCAAGCTTGACATTATATCTAAGATGAAATTCATAAAATACATAAGGGTCATTTCTTTTTTTTTTCAAGTAAAGAGGCGAACCTCGACATTACGATGCCAGAAATCAATCAGACTTTAGTTGTTACAGACTCACCCTAATTAAAGCTAAAATCGAAGTTCAATGAGTTACAAGCACTAGGATTTTTCCAGAAATACAGATTCGAGGATTATATCATTACAATTTTAAGATGAACAATTAGACTTAATTATACCGTTACAATTTTAAGATGAACAATTAGACTTAATTAAGTTGGATAGACATGATGGGGCTGCCAAAAAAAAGTCCATACCCGAAAAATTAAAATATAAGAATCCATAAACGATCCATCAGTTTTTTGCTTATTTATTGGCTATAAGAAATTATTATCTTTTTACATGTCTTTTTTTTTTTTGATCAATCAACAAATTTAAATTCATTCAAATCAAAATAGTGATTACATGTTCGCTAACAAGATTAACAAAAACATCTAAATACATAAAAAAACATCAAGATAATCAAAACCCTAATACAAATAAGGATATCAACTACATGTAGATCACGAAGAGAAAGAGCAGTAAACCGCAGAAATAACCAATTTTTGATTTTGTATACGTGAGAGATGATTGTATATTCCGAAAACAATTTCGACCATTTGATTTGATTGTATTCTTCCATGATAAGAAATGCTCCTGTATTCTTCCATGATAAGAAATGCTCCTGAAAGGGATGAGTATTTTCCCACATGTCGAAAGACATAAAAAAAAGATGTAAAAACATCTTATTCAATAAACTATTACCTAAAACTAGAAAAGAAAATGAAATACTTATTTAGATCAGGTCCAAAAGGACCAAATCTGAGCAAGAAAGATGTGACTGCTCTAGCGTTTTCTTTATTTATATAATAGGAAGAGAAAAGAAAGACCAAAGAGAATTCATTTATCGGTGGTACATGTTCTGTTCTTTTTTTTTAAAGTAAGGTACATGTCTATTAGATGCCTAAGAAAAACACTTACGGCTTTAAATTGTTCTTTATGGAGCAGCATTTCCGCCGGACAACATTATCTGATCAAACGTCAATATTTAGTAAATCATTAAAAGAAAACAAAGTACGCAAACCAAAAATTACATACCTGTATTATTGAGGGGGTTGCTTTATCGAGGACAAACAAATAAAGAACAGTCCCACATTTAACAGAAACGGGCTATATGCACAAAGTAATTTTAATTGACGATCATTAGTGACAGCTGAGATTTTTTGGAATAAAAGTATGTCACACGAGGGAAAGATGAGGTTTTTTTTTTTTCCAATTTAAACTTCAAAGAGATGTGTTTGGGTTATGTCTTCTATGATCAAATATCTCTACACAAAAGTGTCTTACATGGATGAAGAGACATAACCGAAAAACATCACTTTAAGTTTTAAAGTAAAAATTACATACCGGAAATCTAGTTGCCATGCTTCTGAATTCTTCCGTTGTGTATTCAACCTGCATGAACTGATTATTTCCCAGTAGGTTTTGGTTGATCTCTCTAGAAACCTTAATTGTGTTTGGTGATGGAATTGTCCGAAGAGTTTGGGTGTTTATATAGAGATCATTAAGATTGATGGAGCCATTAATTAGGACAATATAATATGTACTCCCATCCCACCAAATAAATTAATGATTAGATTCACGCGGGAAAAGAGATACACGGGACCGATGTTTAAAATAATATTTTCCGTTCCCTTAATGGACGATATGGAAGGGTGACCTTCCATGGTGGAGGATAGTTGGTACGAACTACCAACTACAGACTTCGAGTCTTCCTCCAACAAACTTGACTTGACCTTTGTCATGGACGATGTGCAAGGGTGACCTTCCATGGTGGATCACAGTTGGTGCGAACGACCAACTACAGACTTTGAGTCTTCCTCCAACAAACTTGACTACAAAAAAAATTCTTGGTGAACCGAGAATTTAAAAGACGCAAAAAACAACCAGACACAGCAAAACCCATAAAATGGGATCCCTGCTATCCTCTGCGGGGTCTATCGGAACCACACCCATTATTGAAATTTCTAGGTTCGTGTGTAATAATAAAACCTCTTTCAGACCCCCGTTGTCCTCTCATTGCCAGTGAGAGAAAAAAGTGGAATTCGGTTTTGGTGTAGTTTGGAGAGGCTATCTGTTAAGAATCATTGCAACTACATACTTTGAGTCTTCCTCCAACAAACTTGACTTCCCACTTCAAAAAAAAAAAAAAAAAAATAAAAAATAAACTTGACTTGACCTTTGTCATGGCATGCATATAGGAACCCTAGTTAGTAAGTTCGCGAATGATTCGCGAATTTTTCCGTATCACTTAATTTTACCGTCTTATTCGCGACGTTTGCAACTCCGAACCCAAGACGCATATTATATGGCATTCCCGGATTATTCGCGAATCGCTCACGAACTTTACGTATCCCGAATAATACGTCCGCTTAATTCACCATAAATTCTTTAGCTTTTACGTTTTTAAAGGCCCCACTTTTTTGGCTTTACTGCCTCCCGAGCATATACAACATTAGTCTAGCTATGTCATTATAAATAATAATTATTTATTATAATAGATAACGAATTTTCAGAGCCGAACTCACATTTATAAATCGAATTATACACGTACGTATGCCGCTCCAAATTACTGACGAAATCATGTCTCGTTGACCGAATTTTGGACCAAATTTAGGTTTTACAAAATCGTATAATACTTGTACATTTGCCGTTTCGTACGTTTTCCGAATCCCGAATCGCTAACTAGGATAAGAACTTCATTCTTAAGTCCAGAGGTTGGTGGACCTTGGAAGAATTAATCAAATGAAATGGAGACGTGGATGGTCGGAATAAGAGACGTACGTATTGATAATCCATAGAAAAATGAAACTTCTAAAGACAACCAAGAGCCAAGTTCAAACAGTATCAGTGTTGAAACTTATCAAATGAAGCTTCAGAATTAAGTGGTGAATTGACTATGGACTAGTAAATCAATTTATTTGCACAAGGAATTGATTATATACACGTTCGAACTATTCATGGAACTGAACCAAATTTCTAGAATTCAAAACACACGCCAAATACATTAGACTAGTAAATAAATAGTTGGATAAGGGGAAATAAAAAATTAAAGAGATAGCAACTGGGTGCCGGTGCCGGATTTTGCCATGGATTCTTCGGCTAAGGCTTTGACCAAAGTGTTAATTTCATCATCTTCTGACACTGCAATTGGTGCGCTCTCGGTAGCTGACGAACTTTTAAATTTGGCCATAGTTTCCTCATCGAAAACTGTTTTTCAATCTGATCCATTGATTTCAACATATTTTTAGTATTTCCGCTTGTTAAAGAAGAATCAATAGACTCCACGATTGCTGGAATCGAATTAAGCACGCTACTTTGTTCCGGTTGTTTGCCAAAATAATCGACCATAGAATCAAGACGATTAC
The DNA here is from genome assembly GCA_023531295.1 of Papaver armeniacum. Lineage (NCBI taxonomy): Eukaryota > Viridiplantae > Streptophyta > Magnoliopsida > Ranunculales > Papaveraceae > Papaver > Papaver armeniacum. Next base: position 35,518 of record JAJJWW010010767.1, on the reverse strand, counting down.
ATATTTGACGATAGTTTGTCACTTCTTGTCTCATGCGAACCATATTCCTAGCATGAATCCGAATTTGCTTCGTGTTACCTTTTCTCCATTGCATCCTTAATCTTAAGCTTTTCGGGTTCTATTTCTTTCTCACGTTCCTCAGCTAGTGTTCTTAAGCTATCGGAAACAGATTTCAGATCTTCCGTTTTGCTTCTCATTTGCTCAAAAGAACTGATTTAAGGATGATTTTCAAGTGTTTATTTCTATTAAATATGGATAAAATCTTTCTCTCTCAGTATACTTCTCAATATTTTAGATGATGAGATTATTTTGCAAACGTTGGTAGTTTTATAGTGATTTACGGTTAGGTTAGAATTTTCATGTGGTTAGAGCAGGATAGCCACAAAATACAAAAATGAACAACTGGGAAGGAGGCGTGCATTCCCGCCAACACGTTAATTTGACTTTGACCAACTGAGTTGATGATCAGGTCAAGGTATCAAATCCAATTCGCTATGATTGGAAAATTCTTATTTTTATTTCCTCACGTTTTGTTTTAATTTTACGCAATTCAGAACTTGCTTGGTAAGTCATGGGATTTCGTAACAGCAACCATGGTTTATACCTCCAGATATTGTATGCACAAAAAGTGTTATACTTATCGACTAGCCTCGTTGGATATCTGATCGATATCACCGTAGTATACGGTGGTAAAATCATCGGTAATGAAATCAAGAATTTGAATTCAAAAAAAAACTTGTAAAAGAAAAAGGAAAATGACACTGACGAAAAAAAGAACGCCAACAAGAAACAGTACACTGGGAAAAGGAAAGCATCCTACATGATCACACACCACTTCTTCTCCCTTTCTGGAGTGAGATCGCGTGATGACTCTGATGGCCGGCTTCCAGCATCTAACTCGCACTCATCAGTCACCTGTTGGATTAAAGTTTTAATCTCCTCATCCTCGGACACCAAAATTGGTGTACCCTTACTTGATGCCCAGCTCTTAAATTCGGCAAGAATTTTCTCATTGAAATACTTCTCTTCAACTTGATCTATTGTTTCCATCATCTTTTGCAAATTACGGGTAGTTATGAATGAATCAACAGATTTGTGAAGTGTAGGAATTGAGTGATAAATATTTTGTAGCCACGGCTTTTCGTCAAGGAAGCCATACAAAGAATCAACACGACAAGATACTTGACGATAATTCGTGACTTCTTCTTTCTTTCTACGAACCATGTTCCTTGCCTGGATCAAGATTTCTTCCTTATCTTTCTTTTCAATTGCTCTCTTGATCTTAAGCTTCAGAGGTTGTAGTTTTTTCTCATTGGTATTAGCTAGTTTTTCTAACCTAGCAGATATGTCCATCAACTGCTCAATGGCGTATTCCAAGTTTTCTGAACTAACCATTTTGATCGATTATCTTTTGTGACTTGTTTCTCGATGGGATTTCACTTGATTGACGATAAATCTCTCTCGAAAAAACTTCTAGGTATGGTAATGAGATTGTCCAATAGAGTGCAGTTTTTTTTTTTTTTTTATAGTGACAGAGAATTTTGTTTTTTGATGAGTCATTAGCCATTAGGCTAGTATATATATAATATGCATCGGCATGAACAAATTAATAAACAAAAGACTAAATTGACGCAGCATTGATAATTGAACGCGGGAATGGATATTTAAGACTATATTTTCCGTCCAAGGTAATAATGGACAATGCTGATGCCTGCTGGATTGGCATTTTCTGGAGTAGGTAACAATTCGTAGACTTCGAGTCTTCCACCAACTGATTTGAACTATGTCTAGGCAACATTATTGATTGATAATAGAGTGTGGTTTGCAGGAATAAGGCCGGTTCCTATGGCAAATGGATAAACCCTCCATTTGCCATGCCAGCTGGCCGAGCCACTATGGGAAAAAACATAAGCGGTCGAGTCTCCACCGTTCGGTCTTGTAATCGTTGCTTATTTTAGTGAAGTAACGGCTATTTCCCTCATGTTTATTTATAAATTCGTCCCATTCAATTCAATTTAATCACACCTCATTTTCTCATTAACTCTATCTTTACTCACTCTTTTGTACCTTAATCATCTGTTTAATTTTTTTTTCTTCAAATCAATGGATATGGATTCTTCTGACCAAGAAGTGCGTATTCATATGGATCGATTTGAAGAACAACAACGAATATTCGTTCAGGCCTTGAAACAAATTGATGATGAGTCAGATGAAGATACCTAGAGATCCATAGCCAAGAGAAGTGTTCACAAGAAGATATACGTACCGTGGTCGGGATGAATGGCACGAGAAGATGATGCACGATTATTTTCTTCCCGATCGTGTGTTCTCTGATGAAAATTTCCAAGGCCGATTCCGCATGCCCAGACATTTGGTGCTAAAGATTATTGGTGAGTTTTGTCAGGTAGAACCTCAATTTAATTATCAATATGATGCACTGAATATTAATTAGGGGTCATAGCCCTGAACAAAAGGTTATTTCGGCTTTGAGGATTTTAGGATATGGCATACCTCCAGATTCTAATGATGAGTACCTTCGCATTGGCAAAACAACTGCATACAAGTATCTTGCGTTGTTTTGCGAAACAATGATTAGTCCTTTTAGTCCTACCTATTTACGAAAACCAACTGACGCAGATGTTAGAGAAATATTAAAGCAAAATAAGAAAAGGGGATTTCTCGGAATGCTGGGTAGTCTTGACTGCATGCATTGGGTATGGACCGGATGCCCTACCTATTGGGCCGGTCAGTATAAGGGTCACTACACAAAACCAACGGTGATCCTTGAGGATGCTGCTTCTTATGATTGTTGGACATGGCACGCTTTTTTTGGTCTCCCGGGATCTCAAAACGATATAAATGTTTTACACAAATCGCCTTTGTTTGAAGATTTAAAGTATGGAATTTCTCCTCAGGTAAATTTCGCTATCAACGGGAATTACTACACTCATGGTTATTATCTTGCAGATGGAATTTATCCAAAATGGTCAACTTTAGTTCAATGTTACTGTCAGCCACCTGTCGGTGAAATGGGTCGTTCATACTCGTATTTCAATAGTAAACAAATGAATCTAAGAAAGGATGTGGAACGGGCTTTTGGAATTCTAAAGCGGAAGTTCGCAATCATTTGTGGGCCTTATCGTGGTCTATGTGCTCGTGAAATGCATAAGACTATGCTGACTTGCATCATAATGCATAACATGGTTATCCAGGAGACTCGTTGTAATAAGAATTGGACTAACCATCAAGATGAAGACTTAAGGCCTGAGATTATACCAAAGAAGAGGATTACCTGCAAGGAACTATGCGGAAATGAACAGTCATATTGAGAACAGAACTCTGTGTAACAGGTTAAGGGAAGATCTTAGAGCGAATCTGTGGGCTGAGTTTGGAAGAGATGGGGGACAAATTGAGTAGTGTTGTTTCATTTTTTTTTTTGTTTTTTTTTATTATTGTTTCATTTGTTATTTATTTTTATTTTTTTATATTGTTTATTTATTTAAGTTTCATTTGTTGTTCCATAATTTTGTTTTGTAGCTGTTTTAAGCTTAAATTTTTTAACGATCATTAAAAGTAGCGGTCTAGACTCAACTTAGCATTCCTTATAAATCCTTCACTTCATCTGTTTCAAACTCACACATCACTTCTCTACAAAAACTTCTCTACTTTCTGGTTAAATTATGGATGATCCTAGATTCACTGAAGATGAATTATCTCTTTGTAGAAACTATGTAATATACTACCCTAAGAGAGGTGAAGAACGACGGATGAACGGTTTACCTAGTATGAGTTATTCGGGTAAAATTCATGATGCCTTCTGCACAGAGATAGGTAATCCTCATAACCGGGATCGTGCTGCTTTGTTTTGCCGATTCATGACTATCATAAAAGATCTTGTGGATTTTATAGCTATGAAAAGGATTGTCACTCGATACCGTCTTAGAGGTGAGACCAATGCTGAATTGGGAATACGAACTCGAGACAAGTGGCGAAGATGGAAACGAAAGATTTCGAATACGAAGCGCATTACCAAATTCTTAAGGAGTTTTTAATAACTCGTATGGGATGTTAGGCTTAATAATGTTTTCATGAATGTTGTCAAGTTTAAGTTTTAATGTAATGAAAAAAAAATAGTTTAAGTTTTAATGTAATGAAAAAAGTAGAACAATTTGTAATGAAAAAACCAGAACAATTTCATTCACCATAACCAAACTACTACATATTCATTAAAATTAAAGCTGATACATTAATTAATTAAGTGGCACTACTTCATCGTCGTCTTCATCATCCTCATCTTCAGCTTGAAACCCAAATTGTTTTTCCATGTTTCTCTTGTTTTTTTTTTTCTTCCAATTCCTCTGTTAACCTCTCCATCTCCATCTCCCATACCATCAATTATCTGGGATTCATTTTTTCGGTGTTTCATTTAGAATCTTATTCTTGTCATAGTCTAAAACAAATTTTTCTTGAGTTAGTCGATGTTTTTTCATCTCCTTAGTCAAGAACTTGCGGTCTACAACTCTTTGTTTTTCGACGGTTTTCTGATGCTCTATCAAAGTTTCCATAGTACTACTACCTCCTTCACATGCTTCTGTTTCTTGGGCAGCTTTTCTCGCTGCTCTTGCATCATTTCTTCCTAATAATTTTCTCTTAATTGTAGTATTGACATTCAAGTTGGAATTGTTGTTTATGGTGGTTTCTGATGAAGAAAATGGATTATCTGAAGGGGGAAGAGATGATTGAGATGGTTGTGAAGCTGGCGTTGAAGGTGAAGAAGTGTATGGTGAACTTGCAGGTATATTCTGCATGTTTGATAACACTCCTGGATTATATTTAGGCAACACTTTCAAAATATGATAACAACTTTCATAAGAAAAATTTGTCCCATGTTTATGGTGCCAATCAGTTCGGCACTTTCGTTCGACATCAACATCGACAAGACCGCTCTCTCGACCACGAGTAGCGACATACAAGGCAATTTGGGCGTTGATTGTAACAAAGCGACTGACAATCCATTTGCATCACGCTCGTTGATGTTCATAGTTTCTTGACGAAAGTTAACAAATATGTTATCCCGCAACTTGGTAGATTGTTGACTGGCACCATCGATACTATATTGTGTAAAGAACACATAGTTTCTGCAAATGCTTTCATCTTCGGCTACGAAAAATTTTGGACCCCTAATCTTCTTCTTTTGTTGTTTAGATTGAGTATTAGATTGAGACATATTAAAGAAATTATACAATACGAGTGAATGAAAGAGTTAGATGATGAAATTTGTTTTACATTAACAAATGTGAAGAGTAGAGAAGAGAAGGTGTGAGTTAAAATGGTAGAGGAATGTGGTATTTATATGGGGGGAGATTTATGACCGTTGGATCAGATTCCACTCGACGGTGTAAACTAGACCGGCCGGTCTTATGAAAACCGCTAGCGGTGTACACTAGACCGAGCGGTCGAGACTCGACCACTCGGTAGAAACTTGACCTGGCTTGGCTAAGTGGCAAATTTGCCACTTAGCCAGGCCGATTTGCCTGTTTGCCACCTCCATAGTGGATGCTTAAATAGCAAACATTCATGTTTGCCACACCCATAGGAAGGGCCTAAGAGAGATAATAAATAGCCTCCGAGATGACATTTACAGACCGTTATTCTTTATATAAAAACAGAGTTTTTTCGAGCGACGTGGTTAATCGGAGCTTCTGGTTGATTCTGGCCCCACCATTCTAAATTTCAGCCAATAGAATTCTAATAGAATTTTTTGGGCCCGCGAAATATTTTTTGGCCAATCACATATTAGAAAATAAATTCATAAATTTACTAAATCTTATTTAATCTAAGAAACATATCCAAAAAAATATATAAGCAATTTAAACATTACCAAAAAAAAACAAACCATCAAATAAGATAAAATGTTCATCATGATTTCATCGTAAAAATAAATCAATCATATGATTAAAAAAAAAAATCATATTAATAAATAAAAAAAAAATCAATGTCCAATGTCCATTTACGCTTTTGTAATAGAATTCCCCTAATTACATCTCCAAACTACGGGTAAAAGAAAAATACTTGCATTTACCTAAAAAAAAACAAAAGCATGAACCTGATTAAAAAAAAAAAAAAGATCGGCGATTAAAAGAAAATACCTGATTTGTGGCAGTTACGCGTGAATGGAGTGAATCCTGTACAATAAAAATAATTCAAAATCATTAGGACTATGATTTCCAAAGAAAAAAATGTTATCAGCAACAACAAAAATAAAATGAATTCCTATACAAATAAAAAAAAATACAAAACCATTCCAAAGAAGGAAAAAAAAACGCACCAAAAAGAATAAAATAAATAAATGAGAATATAATTTTGAGATATACCAAAATATATGTGGAAAAAAAAGAAATTGGAATATAATTTTGAAAGATACCAAAATAAATATGGAAATCAAAATAACAAGGAAGAAAATTTTGGAATATGATATCAACATGAATGTAAATATCAAAATACTATATTATTTCCAAAAAATGGGAATATAATTTTGAGAGATACCAAAATAAATGTGGAAATAAAAATAACAAGGAAGAAAATATTGGAATATGATATCAAAATTAATGTGAATATCAAAATATTATATTATTTTCTGAGAAGAATTTTTTTTTTTTGGAATTTTTTGGGTTTAGTAGCTCACTATATAAGGCCAAATTCCCAATGTTTTTGCTGAGATAAAAGTCTTTATTGTTTTATTGCTTTGATTCCAAAAACAAGTTTATCTTTTGGATCACCAACTCCAGGCTACATCATGGTGAGAAATTTTGTTTTTTTCTACTATTCCCTTTGTTTTTTCTTGGGTTTTCTTGCGATAAAAGCCTTTATTGTTTCATTGATTTGATTCCAGAAACAAGTTTATTTTTTGGATCGTGTACCCCAGGCTACATCACGGTGAGAAACTCATCACTTTTGATCTATTGTTTGTAATACCACGATGTTTTTTTTCGATGTTCAATAATAAGTCGCAAATTGATCGTGTGTATCAAACGAGATTTGAAGATCCTTTTGATTTCATAATGAAACTAGCTATGGATATAGATCCAACGACTCCCGAGAAGGCAAGGGTGAACCGTATGAAGCATAAGGGCGTGATACTTGGGAGAAAAAACAAGAAAATATGTCGACTGCTCGAAAGTACGGATGCAGGTACATGCATATTTTAACGAATAGGATCACATGATAAGATCACGTTCCAAAAAAATTGTTTGATTATATTTTATTGTTATTTTTAATGCCTACAGGAAGTTCACAAAAGATAGATAAAGGTGGACAACCAAGTTGTGAACCAAAACAAGCTTGGGTGAATCGCCGAGGCGTAAAAGTATAGTAATGGAAATGAACTACAAAATTTATTTCCGCCTCGATGGTTATATACATAATTTATTTCTCTATTTAATTCTTTTTGATGGAGTTGCATCCGTTGATGGCTATGAGTGAGTTGACAACTAATCATGAAATTTATATTTGTTGTTTTGTACTTAAGGGGTGCTTAAGAGGAAAAGGGCATTAGAGGAAAGTGGTCTTGGATCCCGTGAGTGGATCAATGGACATTGTTGAACATTCTACGAAGTTAGTTAATATTTACCGAGACCGTACGCTTTTTTTTTTTCTTATTTTGTGGAGGTATTGTTAAATCAAATGTATATATTGAGCAGTAAAATTTCTTATTTTGTGGAGGTATTGTTAAATCAAATGTATATATTGAGCAGAAAATTGATTTATGATTTGACGATCTCGCTATAAATGATAGTAGTGCTGTATTGGTATTGGATATGATGTTCTTAAGCCAAGTGATTCAAGTATTTTTCATAATCCACGAGTTTTTTTTTTCTCGCTCAAATTCTCCACTTTTGCGATCACCATTCTCTGTTTTTTTTTTTGTGTGTATGTATCTTTAGATCTACCATTTCTGGCATTGAGTTTTCCATGTTCAAAGGACACCATCAATGTAAGTGTAAGTTTTCAATATGTTTTTTTTGTTTTTGTTTTTGTTTTGTGTATGTATCTCTACCATTTCTGGCCATGAGTTTTCCATGTACAAGGGACACTGTCAATGTAACAATAAGTTTTTAATATGTATTTCCTGATTTTGCGTACTGGACTCTTTATAAAAATCATATTCGAGCAAAGGCCTGTTCATTTTTTCCACGTTACTTCTTTCTTCAACTATTTTGTTCTTCTTTGTTTTTATCTTACTGGTGGTGTTTTGGTGACTGATTTACTACTTTTGTTTGGTCTGCTGTATCCTCAAAAATGTAATCGATTGACACTAAATGCTAAAATATTTCTCTAGGCTAAGATTTTAACTTTTAAGTTTTTATTAAGTCTCTTTTGTTGTTTCAACTCATGTGCTTGATATTCATCTTCTGTGTTAGGGATTAAAATTTTTTTGGTCGGTAAAATTATGCAAATGATGAGTGATAGGAATTAAATCACATTTAAAGAAGTGAAAAGTGCACTCAAGAAAGTAAATGACATATTTTGTGAAATATAAAAAGATTAATTAATATGAACAAAAATTAGAAGTTTGTTAGACAGAAACCGCCATGAATGGTAGCGATTGACCATGCCTTCACTTGATTCATAAAGAAGGACTTAAACAAAAAATTGTATCATATTTAGGTTTTGTTAAGTTATATCCAGTTTTGGTGGTGTGTCAGTGTTGTATTACCCTTAGTGTAGGTATTATATTATAACATGAGTCATGACTATTTTGGTTACTGATTGTAGGTTATCTCGCCACGTGATTTGCCAAATGGAGTTAAAAGATGAATCGGTTCTTAAGCACCCGTAGGCCGTACCTTTTCTTTTTTTGAAAGATTTTTAGTAAGTTACAAGGCGTGAGATGTACTAGAAAAAATAAGCAAAAAAAAAAAAACTTAAGGAAGACGTAATTTTTTTCCGTATAATACGGAAAAAGAAGTTAAGTGGTCCTATATGAAACGGAAAACAACACTCAATATTATATTAATCAGAAATAAGATACAATACAAATCCTAAACTACTCAAAGACACCAATTAGTACTTTCATAAACTTCATCCGCGAGAATATTATATTACCCATTAATGATTAATGTGATCCATGTGCATTAAGGTATATAGAAGTAAAGGAGTAGTTGTTATATGACCGAGAATTTTCTTATTCTGGAATGTAACCCCATAGATAGCGTATGTCAAGAGTGGCCTCTAGAAAACGGGTACAAGGCCCCAACTCGCAGCCGAGGCAAAGCTAGTTATTACTCCATGTAATGAACAATGGACGATTTTCTACTGTTTCCTTAATACAATGTCGAAACAATGTCGAAGGAAGTCAAAAACGAGAACTTGCCCGTTTCTTGTGGTACTCTACGGACAGGTAAGATTAGCGGGAGAACTTGCTAGCTACTGGTCTCGAATGATCAATTTTCTACATGTAAGATAAAATTTAGATAACTTAAGAGGCTGTAAGATAACTTAGCCTAGGAAATCATAAATAAGAATTATGCGCACAAATGTACCCTCCAGGGAGGTACTGGGAAGAAAAACAAAAGTATTCATTGGGTATTATCCGACTACGAAGTTTTATCATTGGGTATTCTTATCACTAAAGTATTCTAGATAGCTTCTTATTAATTCAGAACATGAGACGTTTCAATATCTCCAATCAATACCATGGTGCTAAGGATGTCATAATTATGTTCAAGAATCGCTAATCCTTTAATTTAGCGGCACATTTACACGCACTTAATCTTGGTACATACGCATACATACATACACTTGCTAAATTTGTACAATATATAATCACTTCATTCCTTTTTTTTTTCTCTCTCACAAATGAAACATGCGTTCCTTCATAGAGTGCATATACGATGAGCATAGTTTAATGAGTCACACGAAAGCAAGACAAATATATAATTCATAATTCACGAGTTTAACATACTCTCATGGGAGGAATTTTTTGTTGTTGTCTATAAAGGAATAAAAACATGCTAAAGAGGACACCAAGAAACTAGCGAAAAGAAATCAATGCAACAGCTTCTGAGAATGAACATTAGTGTTTTTTTCTCTTCATTACATTTGTTTGTTTTGTTTTGTTTTTTTATTTTAAAAAAGCACTTTATAAGGCTTTTTATCTAATTTTATTTTTTAGACAATTTTAAGTAGCTAAGTTGAAAGTATTTTTCACTGGGATAATGGATTTATGAAAATAGTATATTATTTATAAAATTCATGCAATGGTTTGTTAACTTTAGTTTGTGATTCTTTGACATAATTTTAAATTTTATCGTGTTACGTGAATCAAAAATCCAAATAAATAAAACCAAATATTATTATATAAATTATACGTATGATAATATATACTAATTATTTAACCTTGATAACAATTATTTAATTTTGGGTGATTCTAAACAAACCGAAAATCGGACCACACAAAAACCGAATGTCAACTTTTGTCTCACAAACTTTTTGATGTGGTCCCTGAGGGCCCCATGAGGACAAAGAGGGGGTCCCATGTTTTGGGTTTTGGTGTGTCTGGCGGTTTCCGTGTGGTTTAATCACACGGTTCGTTTAGAATTTTTGTTTAATTTTATAATGCACCTTTATTTGAGCGACAAAGACAACATAAAGAAACTCCAAAATCCATTTTGAACCGACATCACAGGCGGAGCAAATATAACTATTTGAATACCGATACATTCGTGAGATAGGCGAATGTACTTCACAATTTCCCCATTAATGTGCCATCGAATTCACATTTGAATATTACAAGAATTGCCCTTAATTCTTCTGAAAGTGGATACACAAAGACCATTTTACCGAAACCGGTAGTTGACAACATATGTCTTATAGATCGATTTATTAGCGACGAAGCACAATTTCATTTTAGAATTTATACTTAGGCCCTTTATTTATCAGGAATACTTGTGTTTAGTTAACCTTTTACTTCTGTTTAGTTTACCGATAATAATTTTATTTTGTCTTTTGAGGTGGGATTTTGAGAGTTCAAAATTTAATTATTTACCTCTCGAGCCTTGAACGAGCAACCAAATCCTTGAAATTATGGGAGCAAATGTAAACATACTTTCTTTTCTTTTTGGAAATGTTTTACTTTCATATTGTTTAGGAATGAAATTTGCCAGTTTATAATATCAAGAATTTTTTTTATGAAATTTCTGGATTGTGAATTTTGGCTATGGGGCTTATTCATTATGAATCAATACCCAAGGGGCTGGTGGAGGTTCAATACGCCTATGTCCATTATGAATGTAAAGGTCTTATTCTATCCAAAGTTCACCACGCCTATGTCCATTATGAATAAGTCCATTTCCGAAAATCTGAGTCCGTGGGCACAAACCTAAGTCCGTTTCCGAAAATGTATTTAGATTAAAAACTATATATACTTCTAATAAACTAATAGACTGGAACCCTAATTTCATATAACAAAGCTAATAGAATAGCTTCTCCAGCTGTTTTTTACCTTTTTTCTTATAGTCGTGGGTAACACCTAAATTAATACTTTATTTTGATACCTATGCATAAAGAAGTATAAAATATGGCTGAAGAACAAGAAAATGCGAGCATAAACACAAATCGATGTAGCTTCTTTTACGTATGCTACGGATTTTTTTGAACACTTTGGAGTTCGACAATGTCCCACAACATCTTATTAGACTCCAAACAGGCATGATAATCGGGAATGAGAATGGTATGGTTTTATTCAACCACCAAAACAAGTTTAATAATCGGGAATACAAATAATGATCCATCAAAACCATAGACGACAATGAATGTTTGCTATTTTCGATCAATTCTTTGTTGGTTGATGAATCAAAAATAATAAAATTTTATTACTATCAATATTTTTGGCCCTTTTTTGTTCATTTTTTTATTTTCTTGCACACTTTTTGGGATTACTTTGGTTTTGTGATATAATCTCTATATAAAAAGAGCATTCAATATTCCACGATCAATAAACAGACCCGTGCATCGCACGGGTGACAATCTAGTAAGACTAACAATGATTTCACCTCTTTTTTTTTTTTTTTTTTTTGATCAGCAAGTGTAAAATTTTTATAGAAGAACGCCTACCAGGGGTAAGCAAAAAAGGCTCGGAAGAGCTTACAACCCAAAACAGGACCAGAAGATCCTAAACCGACAAACCCTTACTACACAATGATTTCACCTCTAAAACCCAACTGAAGAAGCCTTCCCTTTGTATTATATTTTTGAACCACAAAAGTCTTTATTTCCACCCAACAGGGAACGGGATAGCCTTAATGAATGCCCCTTATCAATATCAGTTTTGTTTAGTCCCTTTCGGAAACCTATTCACCGCCGTCTCCTCCCCCGGTTAGGCAATTACCAGAAATAAAAATTGCGCTGCTATAAATATAAGAGAAACAAACCAGAGCATCGTAAAACTTAAAAGTGAAAAAGTTGAAGAAGAAAAAGAAAAAGGATGGTTTCCATCCAGAGTTGCAATGGTTTAAGTTATTTTGGCGAGGTTGAAATTTTTTGTGATATAATAAGCAGACTTCCTATCAAGTCTCTGATGCGATTCAAACTAGTGTGCACAGACTGGCGATTATTAATCGAAAAAGATTCAAGCTTTATCGATTTACAACTCAGCCGTTCAAAATCAGATGTCAACAAGACCAGCCTCCTTTTGTTTCCACTTCATAAACCTCGGTGTGTTGGCGCAGAAACCAGAATTCTTTTGGTCTCAGGCGAAGAAGAAAAGGTTGAAAAAAGATCATCTTCAGGTGCAGCAGTAGTACCCCATGACTTATTATTATCATGTTGTAACATTATTGATACTGATTTCAGGGTTCCTATAGGAGTAGAAATACTCAAGCCTGTCAATGGTTTAGTCTGTTTTGTAAATCATCTTTCTGGGTCTGTTCTTGTATACAATCCTAGCACTAGACAAAGAACTTGCTGGATCAAAACAAACGTTGAAATAGAAAAGGAGGAATATTCAAGAGATAGTAAAGTGGAAGTACGTGGGCACACTTATAAAACTAAAGAGTGGTCGCCTTTCTATGGATTTGGATTCGATCCACTGACAAAGGAACACAAAGTGGTCTGTGTTAATAAGATTTACACCTGCAAGGTTTTTGCAAATGAGTTTTGTAGTAATGTAGAAATTATTTACGAAGTCTTAACAGTAGGCGAGAATAGATGGAGAAAAATCGATAAGGTTCTGCGGTGGTGTAATGGCGGAACTTCTGTTTACGTAAATGGTTATATTTATTGGATGGGATGTCAGTCTTATTTTCAGCCTAACGATATATTGGGATTTAGTGTTGGAAGTGAGAAGTTCGATAAAGTGATCAAAATTCCAAATTTTATGCTTGATCTCTGGTCTTACGAGAAGAATAAAAGAGTATCGACATTGGCGGTTTATGAATTAGTCGTAATTGATGGACACCTAGCTATAATAGACAGAGAAGGGGATCGGTGGGTCAATTTGTGGATTTATAATGAGAATGATGGTAACGGGGAGATTGTAATTGGACTAAACAGGAAATGCCTATGCCATATGTTTGGGATGGAACAGGGTGTTTAGCATTGGAGCACATTGCTGGGACAGACATACTTATGGTGAAAGGTTCTCCGAAACCACTTGAATATTGTTTTTATTACAATCGAGAAAAGAAAGAATATTGCAGAAAACAGGTTAAATTTATTCGCAGCACCAATGCGTGTTCTTCTCCTTATTGCTCTCGGTGTCCCCATCTTGGTTACAAAGTTACTTCTTTCTTCCAAACTTCATTGCCTGTTCAGACTAAGACGTAGCGCCTCTGGCAACCTCGTTGCATGGAAATTGGCACTTGTCTAACTGTACAGCACGGTGGAGGTGATAAAATTACAAAGGCAAAGTGGGAAGCTTTCTTTTCTTATTAGGAGTTTAGGGGGTGGCTTTCATTACAGCCGCTCGGGTTACGTATCAATTTTTTCAATTGTAGTTTGTTTCATTTTATTTTTTTTTGCTCCCCCTCCAGCTTTCTCTCCCCTCTTTGTTTTTTTTTTTGTTTGTGTTTCTAATTTATGTCTTCTAAATTTATTTTTCTTTTGCACATGAATAAAATTTATTTTTCTTTTTCTTTTTCTTTTTCTTTTCTTTGATGAACATGAATAAAATTTCTTTACTAGAGAGTCTAGACAATCAAACAATACAATACAAGTTCAGCAAGCTGGGCTGCCAATGAGACTAGCCTAGATGGATGTCTACCTAGGGGTATACGCCACACGGGATAAATGGTAAAATGCCCGGATATCGATCCTAACCTTGTGAAAATGCTCCCGATAGGGAACAGATCAAAATGCCCCAATCCGTTAGATTTTCCGTTAGAGAGGGCTAATTAGTCGAAATTGCCCTTCAGGATATATTGTTCATAATTTAGGGTTCATTTTTTAAAATTCGGGTTTAGGTTCAGGCTTAGGTTCAGGATTTAGGTTCGGTGATGGTGGTGGTGGTGGTGCGGTGGTGTTGGTGGTGGCAGCGGTGATGGTGGCGGCGCGGTGGTGCTGCGATGGTGGTGGCGCTACAGGAGGCGGTGGTGTTGGTGGTGGCTGCGGTGCCTGGATGGTGGTGGTGGCAGCGGTGGTGGTGGTGGCAGCGATGGTGGTTGGTGATTGTTCGTTTGATGGTGGTGGATTGTGGCATTTTGATTAAAAAGGATAAAAATGAAATTTCAAAACTTAATTGACCAAAAGATGCCCATTTTTGATCAAAATGCCCCAAAAGTAACGGATTGGGGTATTTTAATTATTCCCTAACGTCGAGGGCATTTTCACAAGGTTGGGATCGATTTTGGGGCATTTTGCCTCTTGTCCCAAGCTACATTTGCATATTCATAATTCAGATAAGGGGTACACTGATCACCAAACAGAAAGAAAGACTGCCAACACTTTTGCACACAATTGGAAACACAAGCAACATTACACAGGAAAAAGATAACTGAGATCGTTTGATGACTCTAATGGCTTCCAGCATTCAATCTGTATTCATCAGTGACTTGTCGAATCAAAGTATTAATCTCCTCGTCTTCATGAATCAAAACCGGTGTCCCATTACTGGCTGCCCAACTCGTATATTAATTTGGCGAGAACTGCCTCATGGAAATATTTTTCCTCAATTTGATCTATTGTTTCCAACATCTTTTGCAAATTACGGGTAGTTATGAATGAATCAATAGATTCATGAAGTGTAGGGATTGAGTGAAAAACATTTTCTAGCCACGGCTTTTCGTCAAGGAAGCCATACAAAGAATCAAGACGATAGGATACTTGATGATAATTCGTGACTTGTTCTTTCATCGCACGAACCATATTCCTTGCCTGCATTATGATTTCTTCCTTATTTTTCTTTTCAATTGCTGTCTTGATCTTAAGTTTTTGAGGTTGCAGTTTTTTCTCATTTTCATGAGCTAGTTGATATAATCTACCAGACATGTCCGAACTTACCATTTTGAGCAACCTTTTATGACAATGGGGTTTTCACTTAATTAGGATAATAAGTTTTGAGGTTTGGTGATGAAATTCCTATGAAGAGTTCAGTTGTTTATAATGACATAATTAATATTCTTGGATGAATTATTAGCAGAAGTTTGGTGGGTTTAGGTCAAATGTACTGTGGTGGGTTTAGGTCAGTTCCATAATGCAGAAGTTTGTGCTGACATTTTTGGATGTTCTGTATCTCAACTTCCAATGAAATACTTAGGTATTCCTCTTGGCAGTAAGTTCAAAAACAGGATTATTTGGAATGATATCATCCATAGACTGCAGCAAAAACTTTCAAATTGGAAAAGAAGATATTTATCAAAGGGTCAAAGGCTAATTTTGATTCAGAGTGTGCTCTCTAGCTTACCTATTTACTACCTCACAATGTTTCAAATGCCAGTGTTGGTTTCTAAAGAAATTGAGAAAATTATGAGAAATTTTCTTTGGGGATCAACTAATTCTACTAAAAAGAGGAGCTGGGTGTCTTGGTCAAGAACTAATCTGCCAAAAAGTAGAGGTGGTATTGGTATTAAGAAGCTGCGCTGATGAACAAGGCTTTGCACTCTAAATGGATCTGGAGATATGGCTCTAGAAGTTTGCTTTGTGGAGAAGAATTATAAATCAAAAGTTTGGAGGTGTAGTAGAGGCTTTTTTTCCTTCTCTCACAAGGAATTCAATTTGTCATAGTGTTTGGACTGGTATTTTGAAAGCTAGAGAGTTTGTAAAAGAGGGAACAATTTTGAATATTGGTTCTGTGTGTGCTTGCATTTACTGGATGATGTGTGGATTGGGGAATTTCCATTGAAACAACTATTTCCTTCTCTCTTTCAGATTGCAAGACAAAAACACGCTATGGTAAGTGATTTGATCTCAGATGAAGGTGCCTGGATTCTAAACTTTTCTAGAACTTTAAATGAACAGAGGTTTTGGAGGTGGCAATCTTATTGCAGTAATATTGGTGATCCTTCTAGGCTTGTGAATGAAGATTCAAGACAAAGGGCGCTATGGAGAGGATTTTTCGCTGGCTAATGCTTATGTCAGCTTCTTGAAACTCGGTGGTTTGTTAACTTTCCCGATAAGCGGCTGTGGAACTCAAATGTGCCGTTAAAGGTATCTTTTCTTGTCTGGACTTTGTGCTTTAATGGCGCGCCAACTTTTGATTACTTATACAATGCTGGATTAGTGCAAGATCCCACCTGTATATTCTGTGAAACCTGCCTGGAAACAAATGAGCATTTGTTCTTACACTGTAAGTTTGTCTTCGATATATGGGCTTATTTTCTTAAAAGTTTCAACATCAGCTGGGTTTTAGCTAGAAATGTGAAGACAAACATTTGGGAATGGGGTGATCGGTGCGGTATAGATCTAGAAATGTAAAAAAGAAAATCGAGTATTTTGCCATTTGCTATTTGGTGGTGTGTCCTGGAATGAACGAAATGCGAGAGTTCATACTAATGTGAAGAAAGATTTGGAGCAGATGATTAAGGAGATTAAGTGTTTGATGTTTAATTGGGGTTTGAAGTCGCAAATTTTTTCGTGCTTTCAGCTATCCACTTTGCTTTGTAATTGGAATGCAGTGATGCATTGACACTCTTTGTATCTTTTTGTTCATCTTGTGTCACTTATTTGGTGACATAATGATTTTTTATCCAATTTTGCCCTTTAGTCTAAAAAAATTATTAGCAGTATGATATACCGTAGTTTTAAATATACCAAGCTAACTAATTTCCCCCTCTTTAATGCAAGCAAGCCAAAATGATAATCCTTACCCATTTTTGGTTAACCAAACGGATTTTGGTTCACCAAACGGAATAGGACCAAAATGCTTAACGGAATAGGGACCTTTTGTTTAATATATATCTAAGGACAAAAATGATTAACGGATTAGGAACTAAAAATAATAATATGTGATACCGTTTATTTACAGAAATGCCATTTTTATAAAAAAGAAGATAAATATTTAAAAATTCCGTATCTTCCAAATGGTATGCCGGATATTTGTGAATTTTATATATTTGGAAAGATCTTTGAATTACCTACGCAACGAGTATAAACAACAATATCAAATTTTTACTTTTTAATGTATTTATAGTCCTCCAAAAAAACTAGCTATAATTTAAAGGTAAATTGAAAGAGCCTATGTAACTTTTATATGTTGCCTATATGATGCTCAAATACTTCACTTTATACACTATAAAATTACTTAGAAGAATCTATAGATTTTAGTTTCGAATATGAAAGATTACCTCAGTTTCATTAAAAGTGATATTTTCATTTTTTTCCATTTTTATCAAATAATTAGCAAAATTGGAAAATAAAATGAAAGTACCAAATTTTAAGAAATGGAAAGAAAAATTAAGAAAAAATAATGTCGCTGACGTACATCGCACATGTCCACTACTTGTAATAATTAAAAAAAACTACTGTATATTCACGCGGCGTCGATAATTGAACGCGGAATGTAATATTTAACATTACATTTCTCAATCAAGGTAATGGACAACACTGAGCCTACTGGATTGGCATTTTCGAGGGTATGCAACAATCGTAGACTTTGAATCTTCCACCAACTGATTTGAACTATGTCAACGCAACATTATTGATTGATAATGGAGTGTGCTTTGCAGGAAAAAGATAGACAACAAATGGCCTCCGAGCTGACATTTACGTACCATAAGCCTAACCATAAGCCTAACAATGATTTCACCTCTAAGATACCTTTTTTACCAGTCTCCGAGTCGCCCGCTACCACAAATGTCCCCGAGTTCCTCTGTGTTTGTACCCTATTCAAATAGTGTACGTGCAGATGGTACGAGGTTTATAATGGAAGCCTAAATCCTGTTTATTATGGAAACCGGTCGGTTTATTATAAAAACCGATGGGTTTAATATGGAAACCCACATAACTTATTATGGAAGCCTGGATTTGGTTTATTAGGGAAGTGAAAACTACAGGGAGACCCATTTTTACAACTTTTCCCACTGTAAAACCCACACGCGTGAAATATCACACGCGCACCCAAACAGGCCGTGCAAATTATTCACGCACCCAGAGTTTTCGAAATTACCTTTTTTTCTTTTTTTTTTTCCGAGTTTAACCTCACCCATACAAAAAGTTAGTTCACATCTTCGTTCGCCACAAATTCGGTTTTTCGAGAGAGATTTCACGCTGAGCGATTGAGAAGGAGAAGGAGATAGAATACCAAACTAGAGCCGAGATTCAATTATCGAGTCAAGAAGGAGATGATCTACGACGAATTTACCCAGCGAAGATAATTGAAGCTTTAGCCTCACTTTCACTTTCTGAGATTCAGTTTCGATAGAGATTGATAGCTCAGAGATTCAGAAGGAGCTGATTGAGGGATTTAATTTACTCGGAAATTCAAGTTTCTGTGTTCGAGCTACATTCCAATCTTGTTTCGATTTTTGTTTAATATGGATTCGATTCTAGGTTTTAGTTTCGTAAGATTAGGATCTATTATTTTATGTTTCCGAAGATTAATTTAGGTTTTCGAATCGGTTTTTAGATCTTTTAAGCTTGTTTTTGATTTTTTTTTTTATTTTTCTAAGTTCTGAAATTGTTACGATTAATGTAGGTCTTTTCGATTCAATCTGTTTGTTTCGATTTCATGTTCGGATGTTGATACGCCAATTTTTTAGGTGTTGCTTCGGTTCTATTTGATTTATCAATTGATTTGTTTTTCCACTCATATTTTTGATCTGTTTCACATTACGTTAATGGAGATGTTATTGATTTTGGTATGTTGTTGATTTCGATCCGATTATGGTTAGTGTAGATTTGTTTTTGCCGTTGTTGATTATTTCTTTTAATTTTGAGTAAGAATTCTTTGTGAAGCCATATGCGGGATAGATTTTGTCTTTTGTGTTTTGCGGGTGACATGCATGCCTAATGCTAGTGCACTAGCCGTAATTCACTACTTTAGTGAATTCTTAGCACATCCCGTTGATGTCAACACAACTCGAGAGTATGAAGACAGCCGTTTGCCATAAGTGGACTCGTTTACTACCTCATCATGTGAAATTTTCTTTTAATGATGGAAGCAAGTTTGTGCGAGTTGATTCTGATGTTCTGCTTCAATGTTTTGTATCTCGTTGCCAATGTAAAGGTCAGAAGAGCTTTGATTTACTTGTTGAAGTTGGCTTCAATTCTTTGAACAGTCGTAGTAGAGCTTCATCAAGTAGGCGTGTAATAGAACCTGAACCAGAAGAAGCTATGGTGAATTTCCTTGAAGATGGTTTTGTGCCTATTGACAAGGTTCTTAGGAATGAGAGCTGGGATAAATTACTTGGTGATGTTGATAAAGTATTTTTTGGAGGTGTAGCAGAGGTACGTATTGCGGTAAAGAAATACGAGGTAAAAACTGGGCGTGTTCTTGTATATACTAAGAATGAACCTAGCAGGTTCTATGCAAAATGCTCTAAATAAAAATGCCCTTGTGAGTATAAGGTTTGTGCTGTTAATGTTGAAAACACGATGCTTAAGGTTAAGAAGTATGTTAGCGGTCATACCGTGGTGTGTGGGATGTCAAAGGCTTTTCCACAGCTCGTTAAGAAATTTGTTTCTAGTCTTATCAAGGATGAAATTAGAATTGATCCGAGTTTCAAAGCATCTGATTTGAAAAAGTTTTTTAAATCTAGTTACGGGATGAATATGAAATATTACCAAGCTTACAATGGAAGAGAGAAAGTGTATGAGGAAATATTTGGTGATGAGGCCATGTCGTATTCGCATCTGGTATGGTATGTTGATGCCATTCGCAGCACAAATCCTGGGAGTTGGATTGATTTTCAAGTTCAAACGGATGAACCTGAATTGAACGAGGATAGTTCAACTGAATTAGAAGATGAGGCACCTTCAAATAAGTTTGTGCGTCTTTTTATTGCTTTCGAGGCATGCATCCATGGTTACCGTTACCTTCGTCCCATGATATATGTCGATGCTACCTTTCTTACAGGGAGATATAGAGGATGCCTCATGGTTGCAACCGCTATCAATGCTGAAAATGGTATTTTTTCTGATAATGCATGCTTCTTATATATATGCATAATGTCTCATGCATTATTTATTTTGGCTTCATAATGTCTTATGCATTATTGTTTTCACTTTTCCTGTTATGCATCATTTTCGTTTAGATGCATAAGACATTATACATTATTTATTTTAACGCATGATGTCTTATGCATATTTTAGTTTAGATGCATAAGCCATTATGCATTTTTGGTTTTCACTTTTTATCTTAACCGCATGATGTTATGCATCATTTTTTGTTTTCACTGTTTAAATGCATAAGACATTATACATTATTTATTTTAACCGCATGATGTCTTATGCATTATTTGTTTTTCACTTTTCTCGATCTTATGCATCCTTTTTATGCAAGTGCATAATGTCTTACGAACTATTTAGTTTAGATGCATAAGACATTATGCATCTGTTTTTAGCGCGCATACTTCATGTTTACGCCGGCTTGATTTTATATTTTTTGCTGTGCGTGGTTCTTTCCACTAGCCATGGCCTCGGTACCTGGTGAAGATAATGATAATTGGGAATGGTTCATGAGGAATTTGAGTTATGTTCTTGATCATGATCAAAGGCCAATCACATTTTTATCCGATCGTGCGTAAGGATTAAAGAGAGCTATTCCGATTTATTTTCCCGGAGCCTTCTATAGTTTCTCGCTACTATCATCTCAAGATGAACTTACCACCAATGGCTCGACGAAAGGTATGGTGCTGTTATTGATGCATTTCAAGCTGCTGCGTATGCTCTTAGTCCCGAAGGTTTCCAAACTGCCATCGCTACGATTAGGGGTCTTGGTTGTGGTTGGGTGGCAGACTATATTGAAGATATCCCTTCGGAGAAGTGGTCAAATGCCTTTTTTCAGGGTTGTAGGTATGGTAGGACATCTTCTACTCTCTTGTTGAATCCTTCAATAGTTGGATGAAGGTGAACTTACCAATTAATGGCTCTGACGAAAGGTATGGTGCTGTTATTGATGCATTTCAAGCTGCTGCGTATGCTCTTAGTCCCGAAGGTTTCCAAACTGCCATCGCTACGATTAGGGGTCTTGGTTGTGGTTGGGTGGCACACTATATTGAAGATATCCCTTCGGAGAAGTGGTCAAATGCCTTTTTCAGGGTTGTAGGTATGGTAGGACATCTTCTACTCTTGCCGAATCCTTCAATAGTTGGATGAAGGTACACAAGAAGCTCCCTGCAAATGCTCTTATGGATCAGATAAGGAAGGATGTGATGGGTATGATGTCAGAAAGGCGTAATACTGGTAAAAGTTTCATAACAATTCTCACACCGAAGAATGAAGCTAAGATAGAGGCTCTTATTGATAAGGGTTTAACCTGGCTGGTTATACATCCGATACTCATGTTTATGAAGTGGAGGGAGGGGAGAGTTCTCATAGTGTTAACCTTGAGGCAAGGACATGTACCTGTCAGAGGTGGCGCGTCTATGGATTTCCATGTGTGCATGCTTTCGCATCGATAACAATGTCTGGTTCTAATCCGTATGATTTTGTTGAACCTTATTTCACTACTGCATACTTCAATAATGTCTACAGCCATGCAATTCATCCTATTCCGAACTACAACATGCCTGAAGTTTATGAAGGTAATGATATTATCAATGTACCTGATGTTAGGAGGCCGCCAGGGCGACCACAAGCTAATAGACATTTGAGCCGTTACGAGAAGCCGCCTGTAGAGAGCTATGCGCTGTGGTAATTGTTGTGAGATTGGTAATCACAACAAGCAAACTTGTACAAAGCCTAACTGTTACAAGAAGCCTCCAAAGCCGCCGAAGAAGCCGAAGCAGCCTAAGGGAAGTTAAGGGAGAGAAATTATCTTGTTTGTTTCTTCAGACTATTACTTTTATGTTTGAACCTTATTCATTTTTCTTTAATTAGTTTTTATGAACAAGTACTTTTTCTTTACTTAGTTTCTTTTTTGTATTGGTTTTATGAAAAAATACTTGTTTTTTTTTTTCAATGTGTTTTTCTCGCTTGTATCGTATTATGTTTTCATTTTTTTATCTTAAATGCATAGTAGATTATGCATTAGTTTTCGATGATGCATAATCTCTTATGCATTATGTTTTGAAGATGCATAATCTGTTATGCATTTATTCTTTTAAAGATGTCTGCATAACGAGTCATTCAACTTTGGTTCTTTCATGCATCTCAGATCTCCGCATAACAAGTAATGCGTCCGCATAACAAGTCATGTCATGCACATTTGTTTTATTCTCGCATAACATGTTATTCAGTTTGTTGTTTGTTGCATAACATGTGCTCTTTTGTTGCATAACATGATATTTAGATTTTTATATGTAACCTGTTGTTCCTTCATTTTCCTTGTAAGATTTATATCATGTTATGTTTATAATCGGGGGTCGAGGGGGTAGCGCCCCCTCGTTATCATAGTACAGTTAAATGAAATAAGATTGCAGCAAATATATATATATATATATATATATATATATATATATATATATATATATATATATAAATATCGACAAGATAACAAGATATAAGTTCTTCAGACAAGATTCATACCAACGCATTACACATAACTACTGCTTGAAAGCTTCACACTAACTACTTTCCCATTAGTTTTCACTCCCAAGTTAAATTGCTCATCCTACCAACAACACACAATGTTGTTAAAACAAAGTTACGTTTCAACCTTTCTATTATGCACAAGATCGGGAACATTTACGCACAACTTCATCACATTGACGCACAAAGATCATCCCGATGTCTTCATTGGCATCTATCCCCCAACTCAAGCCAATATCCGTCAAGAATTTCAATACCCGTTTTACTCTTTTCTTGTTAGCTTTTTCTATCGCATCTTCCTTTCCCAACTTCACCATTTCTCGACTCCAGACTTCATACTCATTTTCATATAGTAGCATACAAATATAAGGCAATGGGGTGATGACCTTGTTCAGAACAGTCCTGGCAAAAATATCCTTGTATACAAGCGGTTCCCTCTTTATATCCACCATTTCTCGTGATAGATTCGGCTTTGTCATACCTTTCGATCAAATAAGGCATACAAGCCTTTGCCATTATAAGTGCTTGTTTCTTGCGCTTAACTTTATAGCCTTCAAGACCGTTATAGAAGTTCCACTCATCCTCTCGAAAAGTCATAATCTAACAATGTCCAATGTGTACCAAAGATGGTTTTCCTTTGTCATATAGTTCATCGGGATGAACATCTTCTCAACTTCAATAGGGAGATTCAAGATGAATTCTCCAACATATTTGGAAATCCCATCTTTCTCCTTTGTTTTAACAAAGAACCGCAAAAGAAATATTTTTAGGAAAAAAAGTTAGTGGATGTAATTGAAAGGGTGCAAACAGTGTAGGAAACAATGATGAATAACTTGTTATGCAGTTCAAAACTAGTTGCATAACATGTTATGTAAGTAATAATATGGGCATAAGATAATATGCAATAATGACTTGTTATGTAGCAAAATGAAATTCTTTTTTTGACTTACCCAAGCATCCGGCCTCATGAATGCACTCAGATACCTCCGTTGAATACTCACATCATTCTTTTTCATTTTTCCGCTTCGTGAACAACCTATAATTGTAGTAGCATAGTACTTGTTCTTCTAGGTATTCATTGTTCATTAGTCGCCTTATTATATCTCCGTGAATCCGAATATCCCACAAGTACGGGTCTTCCTTCTCTCGATACTCCAAGCCGAATTTCTGCAGATGACATAATTAGTGAGATTTTTATTCAAGTGACATGTGGCGAACCATAAACTAGAGGTTTGTGTTATGCATGGATTGTTTTAGAAGCATAATTTATTATGCATGGGTTTTTTTTAAGCATAACTTCTTATGCATTTATTTCATAAGAAGCATAACCTGTAATGCATTGATTTTTTAAACAAGCATAAACGTAGTTTTGATGTACTTACAAAGTTGTTGGCATTCTCAAAGTACGTCTTCGCACTTCCATCAAGGCTGGTTCTATTGTATCCTTGTAATCCCGAAAGCATTCCATTGTTTCCAAATGAGGTAATTTTCTCGAACGGCCCGCCAACATACGTACGAGGATTTTCTTCAACTTTATTCTCATCAAAGCTTGTCTTTTTGCTTCGCGCTTCCCTAGCTCACAATATTTGAGTAGTACACTGGTTGTCCTTTGATTCCATGTTGTCCTTTCCTTGATTCTTCTTACCTTGCTTCCCGGTTGGTTCCCATCCTCTTCGCCATGTTTGCTTTTCCTTTAGTGGTGTATTTCTTCACAAACTTTCTTCTTTTCAAAGACTGTTTTTGGAACATATTCCTCTTCTTCCTACAGATTCATGTAAACAAGTGTGTTAGATGTAACAATTAAGTAAATAGTAGTTGATTATATAGCAAAACAACAACATAATAAATAGTATATAGTTGATTAAGTAAATAATAAATAGTACATAGTTGATTGTGACATTAAAAAAAAAAAAAACTTCAAGCAAGTTCATGGATATTCAAATACATAATATGTTTTATAATTTTTGTACCAATGATAGTGAAATGTTCTCCATCTCTCGCAGCTTTCATTGTTTTCGTGATCGTTGGCCGTCTCCTTTTCTCGATAGCAAAGAACGGCCGTCTCAACAAACCGGGTCACAGATTTTTCTCATGACTTATTCTTTTGCCATCTCAACAGTGGGTTGTTGCGGCTTTGTTGCGATCGGGCTCTTCCGGCATTTCAACAACTTTGATGTTGTTGTCCTCCAAGACCATCTTCTCCTTTGTGAAATATGGAGATTAAATGAGGGCCCTTCAAAGACTACATTCTCCAATTTCCGGAAGATGTTCACCATCTTCTTCTCCAAGACCATCTTCCCGTCCAAAGACCATCATCACCATCTTCTCCTCCAAAGACCATCATCACCAAGAAGGAATTCTTTTTCCCGTGCTTCAATTCTTTCTTGAGTTGTTGCCGCATTTGGTGTTGTCTCAATTCCTCCGGCGTGTCTCTTTCCTTTGTCGCTGGAGAGATTAACAGCTTTTTCCAGGTCCATGAACTTGTAAGGTGAAGACTGGAGTCCCTGACTATCCATTTGTTCTTGGCTATCAAGTCTGATAATTTGCGGCAATGATTCTTGTGTAGGTGGCTCAGTTGAGGATACCACTTCAACAACTGTCTCATTCCTGGGCAAGTTTTGGCTCAGTGGGACGCTTGGCTCAGCTGATGATGCATTGACGCTAGGTCCAACGATGATTCCACTCGCACCTCCTCTTTCACGCCCGATGCAACGAGCAACTCCTTCACTTTATCGTATAACCGAGAATCAAGTCTCTTCCACTGTCTATATTCCTCCCGAATCGCTTGATGTCTTTTAGCATTTCTTGGACATTCTTCAACCTTGCGCCAGACTATCGGGAAACTTCTCCTCTTCAATGATCCGTAACGCATCCCGAAATGCATCTTCATACTTGTCCATGTTCACCTCAAGATCCATTGCGATGAGCTCATATATAGTTTTCCTGTTTCTTTGTTCTCTTGGTTCACGAGTTCCAACTCCATTGGACCGTACGCATCTCTAAAGTTCTCATGAAACCGCAACATGATTAATAACACTCATCGTGGAATGCATAACAAATATAACAACATTTTTTATATGCATAACATGTTATGCGATATTTTAAACAATGCATAACTAACCATGCATTAAACATTGGAGCTGCATAACATCTTATGCACTCATATTTCACAACCCTGCATAACACTTTGTTATTTTTAAATAATGCATAACTGGTTATGTATTCACAATTGCATATGCATAAGACGTTATGCAACTATTTAGAAAGGTTCATAATATGTTATGCACTCATATTTAATATAACAACATTTTTTATATGCATAACATAACATGTGATGCAGATATGTTAAACAATGCATAACTAACCATGCATTAAACATTGGAGCTGCATAACATATTATGCACTCATATTTCACAACCATGCATAACACTTTTGTCATTTTTAAATAATGCATAACTGGTTATTCATTCACAATTGCATATGCATAAGATGTTATGCAGATAATTTATAACGGTTCATAAAAAATACCTGCAAGTCTGTAATATGCTTCTTGATCATTGCTTTCTTCATTGCCGCAAAGTCCCACCTCCCGGCTCTTGGTGCAAAGAGCACTCACACCGACCTTGATGTCGGATGCCAACTCGCCTATGTTAGATTTCTCAGCCAACCAAAGTCGCAAAAAACAATAACTAATAACTAAGATATTTTATATATTTGATTTATTGAAAGAGAATTAAGTAAACAAAAAAACCCAACTCACAAGAGAATATATAGTGCAACCTGTGGCAATTCCCCGATCTCAAGATTCTTTTCTTACACAGCTTTGATGCCGTTCATCGTGTTATCGTGAATCAAATCAGAAATGATACAGTCCATGGTTTGCAAATTCTTCACCAAACCAACATATTTGACGTCCAAAATTGTCTCCCATTGACCCACAAAAGAACAAGACGACTAGCATGTAGAGGCGTGAGGAAGACAACTTCCTCTTCACAACCTTTCTTATCAAGTTTTTCCAACACCACCTTTTGAATATCCTCTACCCAAACCTTTGTTACCCGTGCTTTGGGATCCGTACTCACTTTACCACCGCTATTTTTAGTGGGAATTGCTTGACCAAGGCAAGTGACTGAGTCGGCTCTAGCTCTTCCTTTGAAGTCGAATATTTCTTCCTCTATCTCCTTGAACTCTTGGAATCGTGAAGTAGCAAAGAAGATCACCGGGCCGTTGACTCAGATACACTTGTTTTCGTACACCTTGAATGAATGCCGACTTAAATCATCATGGTTATATGATAAAAAGACCTCATCCATCAGATGGCGCTCTTACCATCAAACAATGCCATGTCCGCAATACATACCCGATTATAGAATTTCCCAAATGGACACACATTCATCATACTAGCTCGTTGGAGTAAAACCACCTCTTTCCTTTATTTTTGTGAACAAGGTACCTACCCTTAGAAATCCCGCTCTATAAGTACCTTTCGAGTTGCAAGCTTGGTTTTAGGTTTAATCGCATAAATAAAAGAGCAAAAAAATTGCATTTTACTAAGTTAAAACGCTATTTTGACCGCATAACCTCCTATGCCTCTTATTCATGCATATGCATAAACCGTTATGCACAATTATTACAATGCATAACCTATAATGCACTACTTTTTAGAATGTATTTTTTGCGATTTATTATGTTGCATAACCTATGATAACTTGTTATGCACACCAAAGTTGTCTCCATTTATTATGCATTTTTTAAAGAAGCATTATGTATTTTATTTACAAAACTACAAAACTAGCCGGTGTAAATGATCAACATAATTTTTTTAGTGATGCATAATAGAATTCAACGCACTGGTTTATAGACAACACATTGCTGATCGTTCTTCTTCTTCTTCACCTATGATGACTTGCTGATCGTGTTCTTCTTCTTCATCTTCTTCATCTTCTTCTTCACTTTCGATCTTTCAATTTGCTTCTCCTTCTTCTTCCTTTTCACGTCTTTTGATTGTTTGGGTTCACATCTTTTTCTTTTCCTTTGCTTATCAACAAATTGCTTGACCAAAATGACCAAATCAACATTGAAACAAATCAATCATACTAAAGAAATAATATATCACACAAAAAGAAATCATAAGCAAATCTTACCAGCTTTCCTTTGGTTCAACTTTTTCAAAATCATCTCGAGTCATCATCCGAAATTTCCTTTGGTGCAGCTTTTCTTTGCTCTCTTTGTTTTCTTTTTCGCTTCAGGCTTAGGTGAACTAGGTGATTCATGATCTTTCAATCTCTCGCGACTTCATTGATGGGGTGGTTGCTTCGGGATCTTATTGACACACAAATAAGTAAGTTATTCATATCAAAGTTATGGAGTAATTTTGGTAAGCATAACAAGTCATGCATTTGCATAACAAGTCATTCAAACATGGATCACGAGACACATGAAGGAATGTAAATGCATACCGAGACTTTCTTCTTCTTCTTTGCGTTCTTTATGTTGGTTCTCGTCTCCTTTTGTCGTTGTTCACCATCAGCTTCCGCCTTTTCTACTTCTAGATTATCATCATTAGAAGGTAAAAATGATGTTAAAACTTAAATAGATTAAAATGAAAAAGTAACACTTAAAAATGGGTGTTATGCAAAGGTTTTTTGAAAGAATAATCATCATGCATCTCGCAAAACATGTTATGCACATTTATTTTGATGCTGCATAACCTTTCATGCATAATGCATAACTAGATTTTATGCTGCATAACCTGTCATGCATAATGCAGAACTAGTCATGCATTCAGAACTAGTCATGCATAACCCGTTATGCAATCATTCATATTCAAGTACGCATAACTTATTATGCACTCAAATAACTTGTTATGCGCTTTTTTTATGCATACCGCTAGACTTCCAATCTTTCCACAAGATTTTTCTTTGCTTTCTTTTGCATCTTTACCAAAGTTGGTTGGTCACTATCACTTTCTACTTTTTCATCTTCAACATCATCGTGTAAAATTGATGTTAAAATCAAACAAAGGGTAAGTTATAGAGCAAAAGAAATTAGGGTAAACATATTTAGGATGAAAATTTCACCGTAACAAAACTTAAAATTAAAGATACAAAAATGGAAAAAACAAAATCAAAACACAAACAGATGAAGTAATTGTCAATCTCACCATTTTTTTTCTTTTTCTTCGATCAATTTCTCCTTCGTCTTCAACATCAAGAACAAAAGTTAAAATCGAAAAAAAAAAAAATCAAATCTATCAATGCAAGCAAGAATACATCGATTAAAGCTAGTTTCAATACCGTTTTCTTCCTGTTTCGACTTCCGCCGCGTTTACTTGGCGTTTCATCCATTTTTGACGAACTGTGTTTCTAAGGTTTTCGATTTTCTAACCTGTAATCTGTAATCTGTAAGTAGTTTCTAGGGTTTTCGATTTTGAAATTGAATTCGCAGGGTTTGGTTTCTGCGAATGATGATGGAGATGAAAAAAAAAATGTAGATCGTGAAGGAGAGAACTGATGAAGATGAAGAAGAAATAGTAGTAAGTAGTAACGGGTGGAATTGAAATAAATGGGAGTTATTCTAACCGTATTTAAACCGAGGGTATTAGTGACTTTTTTCACGTTTTTAATTTTTTTAAAAAACTTTGGGTGCGACCGTAGGCAAAATTAATCGTGGGCCTGCTAGTGAGAAATTTTTTTTTTTTTGGGCCTGCCCCTAATTTTCCCATTAGGGAAACTAGTGGGTTTATTATAGGCTTATTATTGAAGCCCAAAAGTCTTGAATAATTATTTGTTTATAATTATTAATTTTATTTAAGATAAATGCAAGATCCTAAATAAAAGAGGATAATTATCTTAAATATTTATAAATATTATTCAAGATAATTATTACTTAAGATAAATAAGAATTATGATAAACATTGGGAAGGATAACAAATTTTATCATGAATCTGGTTGTTATTTGGGATTTATACAGATGGGGTTGTTATTTGGATAACTATTGGAATCCTAAAGCTACATCTATTTTCTGCCTATATATAGAGGCTAGATTTCAACCCAAAAGGTACAGAATTCTATTCTTTTCACCACAATACACTTGCATAGAACATCCGCTGACTTTAGCATCAGAGTGTTTTTGCAGGTACCCCCACCTCTTTTAATCAATTCTTTGGAGATTCTACATCAACGATAGCGGTTGGATCAACTTACTTCATCTCGAAGATTGTTGGGGTGATCATTTTTGCACCAACATCTTTTGGCGCCGACTAAGGGGACAACGAGAAAAGATCGTGTTCTCAAGTAATGAAGTTGTTCCCAAGCGATTTTCAAACTAGGGTTTCAAAATCATTGTGAACAGAAAAGTTGCGTAAAGTTTCAAACTTTTCGAAAAGTTGCGGAAGATCCAGAGTTGCAGAAAGTTTCTGAACTTTTCAGAAAGTTGCGGAAGATCCAGAGTTGCAGAAAGTTCCTGAACTTTTCTAAAGTTGCGGAAGATCCAGAGTTGCGGAAAGCTAACAACGTTTTAGATAAGTTGCGTAAGGTTCAAGAACGTTACGATCCGTAAAGTTGCGTAAGTTAACAACTTTTTCTGAGGACTTTCCGAACGTTGCGATCCGGAAAGTTGTTAAAGATAAGTTTTAATCGTCGTATAAGAAAAGTTGTTAAACCAACAAAAAAGAAAAGAATAACACATGAATTCCTTGGGAGAAAATCGACTTGAGAAGGACGTTGATGCACCTACCGGAAATCCTTCAGGTCAACAAGCCAACAATTGAACTTTGAGGAGCGCTGTCGTCCATACTCATCAAGACGAAAGGGCGGAATGGAAACGTCGGTTTCATCAACAAGATCGGGCGCTCGTTACGAGAGATCACTCCAAGTCTCGGGGAAACAGTCTTCACTTGCATAGATCGCCTCCCGGACCATTAGCGAAAACATAAATCGTCAACGAGGGACTCAAAGTCAACACCCAAGCATCCAACGGCTTCGTCAAAGAGGACATCGCTAATAGAGGAGTGCGGACTCACCCACCAGGCGCAAAAATTAACCCACCGGCACAAGTTAATAATCCGCGGTGACTCCTATCGACTTGACGTTACGTGAGCATTTCCGGGAGTTGGAAAGGGAGAACAAACGAATCAAAATCGCATTGGAGAAAAGAAAGGAGCTTGAAGAAGCGGTTATCCCGCATTTGAAGTGATTGGTCAAACCGTCGTACTCATCGAAAAGAGACCTCACGTAGAAGGGACGAAGTTCTTGGCGATGGTCGACTCAATCAAAATGACGCAAGAAGAGATGAGGATGTCGAAACGATTATCAAAGTCGTGATGACCCATAATGATGGCTATTATGATCGTTATAGACGAAGATGATGACTACCATACGGTCGAGGAAGATAGGCAAACAAGGCCAAGTCATAAGAAATATGACAGACGTGGAAGGGATAATCATATCAATGATGATCACTCAAAGAGGTCTAGACTTGGAAGAGATCGTTCAAATATAAGACATCTTTTCAAAGAATGGGGGCGGCTTAGGTTAAACGAACGCTGGAAGTCCATTTCTGCCGCACTTGGGGGCGTCAAATAGTTTTTATTTACAACCGACTACTTCACCCAATGGGTCAAGGCAGTGCGAAGGCAGTACATGTCCGCAAGTTTATCTGGGAAACATAATATGCGTATACGACATGTCAACAACAATCATTATAGTAAAGAAATGTAGTTCAAGTTCGGAAACAATCAAATATGTATGACAAAGGTGTACTTACCGAAGTGATGGAGAAAATGACAACAAAGGTGCCTACGCAAGATTGGAAAAGTGGGCAATTAATGTGCCTAGTCGTAAATAGGAGCTACACGCATTCAAATAAGGTAATTCTCGAAATCAAAGTCTAGTTATTAATTTAATTGTACACGCTAGAGTTTCATGAGCCTTGAGGATGGAAAAGTCACTAGAAGGTTTTTCAATTAAAGTGGAAACGAATAAAGTGACAGTTGGACACCAAATCGAAAATATGATCGATCGAAAAGTGCATGCAAGGAGCACATCTGCGAAAGAAAATATTAAATAATGCGACGAAGAGCACACTTACGAAAACATGAGAGTAGGAGATCATGATCCTAAAGAAGCCTACAGAGTGGCGAAATAATTTCTAAAATATCAACTACTCGTCACTATCGTTTGGTTTGTCATCTCTAGAAGGGTCGTATGTTTCCTCATCACTGGAAGAATCATTGGCGTGCCCTCCGTACCCATGAGCCCGAGCGCGTACAAGACAAGTACAAAAACGATCACGCTGTCTGTGCATGACTTCCGGAGATTAATTAACCTCAACATATGTTAATCTCGAGAGCACCAAGATGATCTTTAAGCCTTGCGTTGTCATACTGATAAGTCTACAATGCAAGCTCCTGGATACTTTCCAGGTTGGATATGGATTCTGAACAAAGTTGCCCAGTTCGTTGAATGAGGGAAAGTCCCTGAAAATAGCAAGGAGTCGTAGGAGTGATTGTTAGCCGGCGGCATGCCCGATTTGACGATTCCACGAGCAACAGCGGGATCACTCACGGCAAAGTCCCTATAATGATAATGCTGTGCTGCTGGCTTATACATTATAGGAAGGAAGGGGTCATCGATGCCAGGGAGACGGGGAAAGGGTGACGGCATACAGGGCGAAGTTGCTAGTGTATATTGAGGTGAACGAAGGAGTTCTTCAGATTCATCATCACTTATAACCATCCACACGCATTCTGGAAGTATGTCTAAGAGGACCAATATTGTTTGAAGCACCTAAAGGGTCGATGGGTTCGTTTGGTAGAGACATGTTGCATATATATATATATGAATATGGCTGCTTGATTGAAGAAGCAAGGTGATGTCGTTTGCACCACCTTCAGCAGAGCGAAGTGCAATTTGAGAAGTAGTTTTCTCAAACGAAGGATAAATTCTTTTCTAACGGGCAAAGTAAAAAGTGCATCACAATATCTCGGTAAAAGGATATATGTATACCGAGGCCAGGAGGTTAAGAGAAGGAAGAAGCAACTAATTAGAGGATTAGTTCATATATTTTTAAGTCATGCAACAGTCAAAGCAATCACGAGAGAAAGAGTGATGGCTCATTATGATCACTGAGTCCTTGAGAAGGTAATGATGTTGTATAAACGCAAATTCAAAAGAAATTCAAAATGACTCTTATTGTTAAAAAGGAATCATACCAAAGGAAAAGGAAAAGAGCAAAGCTCGCACTTACCCAAAGAAGCTATCAAGGGAGGAAATATAGTGCAGATGTGATTTTGTGTAGGTTATTTCATCCATATTTATACGGGGAAGAACGGTATGCATAAGTAAAACAGACTAGGAATTTGAAAAGAAACAAGTTTTCTTGAGTTCCAAAGGTGGTCAAATTCTTAGTGTCATAGAGATTCGAATTTTTCCCGGCAATGATGGCAGTCGATGACTGAGTTCGGTAAGATTTTGTCGTGATGGTGTACGCGGCAATTGGAAAGGACTGGCATCATCTCAAGCTGGTCACAGGATAAATGTGCTGGCATCATCTCAAGCTGCTCACAGAGTAAATGTGCTGGCATCATCTCATGTGTCCATAAAAATGGAAGCACTAGCATTACCTTAATCTGGTCACAGAAAGGAGATGGAGGCACCTATTAAGGTCATGAACAAACGTGTTCATTCCTAGTATATGGGATGCATAATTTGATGGACTACATAATTTGGATTCATGAATTCAGTTCTTGGGCTTATAACGCCAAGTTACTGCTGGAATTCCATATAAAGCCCAGCAAGGACGGATATGGACTTGGCAAGCTGCGTATTTGGGAAAAAGAATTTCAGGTACGTATCGCGTTTTTTTAAGAATGGTATGCTAACATGAGCATATTTTGCAGGAAAAACCATGCCGGATATGCACTACAATGTGCCATGATTCATTCGTGCAGTTATGTACATGCCGCCGTCGCTGTAGCTGAATCTTCTTAACTCTTCACCAAGTTGAGAGTTAAGAGGCCATGATGTTTGTACCCTATTCAAATAGTGTACGTGCAGATGGTACGAGGCTTATAATGGAAGCCTAAATCCGGTTTATTATGGAAACACACATGACTTATTATGGAAGCCTGGATTTGGTTTATTAGGGAAACCAGGTGGGTTTATTATGGAAACCCACTAGGGCTTATTATTGAAGCCCAAAAGTCTTGAATAATTATTTGTTTATAATTATTAATTTTATTTAAGATAAATGCAAGATCCTAAATAAAAGAGGATAATTATCTTAAATATTTATAATTATTATTCAAGATAATTATTACTTAAGATAAATAAGAATTATGATAAACATTGGGAAGGATAACAAAATTTTATCGTGAATCGATTGTTATTTGAGATTTATACCGATGGGGTTGTTATTTGGATAACTATTTGAACCCTAAAGCTACATCTATTTTCCGCCATATATAGAGGTTAGATTTCAACCCAAAAGGTACAAAATTCTATTCTTTTCACCACAATACACTTGCATAGAACATCCGCCGACTTTGGCATCGACGAGTGTTTTTGCAAAATTCCGCCTCTTTTAATCAATTCTTTAGAGATTCTACATCAACTGTAGCGATTGGATCAACTTTCTTGCATCTCGAAGATTGTTGGGGTGATCATTTTTGCACCAACACTCTACATTATGGAGATTCTAAAAGCCAACTGAAGAAGCCTTCCGTATTTTGGGTTGGCAATTTGGTCACGACACATTTATACATTTTGGAACTACTGAAGTCTTTATTTCCACCCTACAAGGAACGAGATTAGGGGTGTCAATGGGTCCGGGTCCTCCCGGGTATCACTAGACCCGGACCCAGACCCTACTTATAAAGGTCGGGTCCGGTTCCTAACGGTTCCGGGTCCGGTTCTTAAATTTGTGGACCCGTAACCGGGCCCATTTAAAACCCGCACCTTTGGCCGTCCTGTACCCATTGGGTATTCGTAAAACTAAAAAAACTTACAAAACTTAATATCTTTCTCTTTTTGGCTTGGATATAAATTATTTTTATCAATATTTATTATTATTTCTTTATTAATGTACTAAATAAAGATTACGTGTAACAAAAAAATGAAAAATGAAAAAAAATGAAAGCGGAAACTAACAAAATACTTGTAATTTTGCTAAAAACATGAATAAAAGAATGAATAATCGGGTAACCGATACCCGCGGGTACCCAACGGGTATTACCCGTTTGGACTCGTTTATATTCGGGTCCGATCGGGTAATTACCCATCGGGTCCTAAGTTGTTAATGGGTCCAACTTTAGGACCCAGAACCGGACCCAAATACACTGGGTCCGGTTCCGGTTCCGGGTAATGGGTATCTATTGATTAGTTCTAAGGCTATCTCG
>JAJJWW010010766.1:0-36583 GCA_023531295.1 Papaver armeniacum | reverse complement strand
TATTTATGACCCAAAGACATCTACCTGGAAAAAGCTGGTGGATTTTACGAGACCATTTGGTCAAGTTGAGCTCCACGTGCAACGGTTTCATCTAGTTCTGCCCACAATGAACACAGAAGTTTCGTTGAAAGGACTAGGGAAGAAGGTGCAAAATAATGGAGTCGGTTAAAATTAAGAAGCAGTGATTAGACAAGCAAGCAGCTGTTTCATAATCCAATAACAACTCTGGGTCATATATGAACTGGTAATCTTCTTCTAGATTTTTAAAGAAATATTATATACGGTTTGTTGCATATATTGAAATTGGACAACAAAGAACCATTTCAATAATTTAATATTGCTATTGACATTAGTCTGTTTTAACCTTTGTAGATTAAAATACCCATAAGGCAGAAATCGGGTCATTTTAAGTAAAATCAATGACCCCTTAACCTTGTATTTTCTAAATGGCTAATATGTCCTTGTTTAATTAACACTAAAAATTCTGATTATGTTAATTAATTGAGTTTAGATTAAAATTTTGAAATCATGAATTTAAGTTGTGCAATTTTGTTTTTGATTGAACTCATCTGGGAAGATTTTTGATGATTTTTTTCTTTTTTGTTTCGAGAATATTTTTTTCAACGGAAAGCATAACACTTCTAAAAAGAGGATTCAAAGCTCGGTATGAAATCATACTCAAAATTAAAGAAGAAATTCAACATTTTGGGTTTGAAACTATCAAAATTCGGGGTCGTGAATGAAGAACATCTTGAGCTAATCTTTGGCCGGCAAGGTGCAGCGGATGAAGAACATCTTACCGACATCTTATGCCTAAAGGTCGATGAATGAAGAAGATGTCAACTTTATTATTTTTGACACACGAGGAGACTGCTTGTAAATCACTTCACTAGTCGGCATCTTGTTGATTTCTTACCTTATTTACTATCTTTATAGTCCCATAATTACGATAAAAATACCTACACTATAGAATTTTTGACATACTGAGATAAAAATGATTAGTCTCAAGGTATTAAGTTTATAACACGCTTTCACTAAACTATAGTGACAAGTATAAGGATGAATATCTTGGAGGCCGAAACTAAAATACCGGTCGGCGAGGGTATAAGGTTTGAATCTAATTCGACCTTGTAACTATTGAATGAAGAACATGCCAGGCTAACTTTGGCCTGCAAGGTCTCGATGAAGAACATCTCCGACAACTTATGGGCAGCATGTCGATGAATGAAGAATCATGCCGCTTTATTATTTTTGACACACAGGACCGGCTTGTAAATGCTTCACTAGTCGGCATCTTGTTGATTTCTTACCTTGCCAAATTTATCTTATAGTCCAAGGTCGATAAAATACCCCGCCGACTATAGAATTTTTGACATAGGATAAAAATGATTAGTCGGCAGGTGTTAATTTCATAACCTGCAGACTAAACTATAAATGACAGGTATAAGGATGAATATCGTGCGGAGCTAAAATATAGCTCTTAGGTACGGATTGAATCTGATGCGAAACCTTGTAAATGCGGAATGAAGAACATCTTAGACTAACTTTGGTAAAGGTGCAGCCAGGATGAAGAACATCTTGATAACTTATGGCCGACAAGGTCGATGAATGAAGAAGATGACTTTATTATTTTGGACACACGGGAGACTGTTGTAAATGCTTCACTAGTCGGCATCTTGTTGATTTCTTTACTCTAGAAGGCTATCTTATAGTCCACAAGGTCGATAAAAAATACCATCGTATAGAATTTTTGACATACGAGATAAAAATGATTAGTCGGAAGGTATTAATTTCATAATCACGACTAAACTATAGCTCAGAGAAGGTATAAAAGATGAATATCGTCTTTTAGGCTTAAATATAGTCGGTAGGGTATAAGGTTGAATACTGCCGTCTTGACCTTGTAATTCATCGATTTCGGAGATGAAAGTCGGCACGATATTCAACCTTATAACCTCATGAATTATATTTTAGTCAATAGTTTACATTAAAACCTGCATTTAGCTTTTCGATCCGTTTGATTCTTCGTGTTTTTTTTGATCTCATCATGTATGGTTAGAGTTTTGAAGAAAGATTTTGAAATTTTTTTGAATATGTTTTAGTCGGCATGGTTTTTTAGTATGGGCAATTTGGTCTTTTGACACCCCTTAGCACACTAGTTTGGATGGGAATAAAATGGGTATACCCCAATTTGTAACTCACTTTCAATATTCTTTGTTTGGTTATGCTCTGTTTATTTGCGAAGTGTACACTTTTTTTTTTTAATCGTAAAGTTGTGCCTTTTGTTAAGAACACGCAATTGGGGGATATAGAAACTAATTGGGGGATATAAATTACTTCCCCCAACCAATAGTATCTGCTAAGGGGTGTTTTGGGGGGGCAAAAATACTAAAATACCCTTCCTTTAAAATAAAAATTAAAAAACTTAAAATCAAAAACAAAATCATATCTCTCATTTCCATCTCAACTTCTTATTAATCTCTTTTAGGGTTAGAGTTTTGAAACAAATATTCCCATTCCCTTTCAAATTCTAAATTTCCACTCCCTTTCAAATTCTCTTCTCCTTCTCGGCACGACTCCTCACTTTGGATACAAAATTTATTTATTTACATTCGGAAGTGATGAAGACCATGCCGGAAGTGATGAAGACCATGCCGGAATTGATTAAGACTCTGAGACTGATCAAAATTCATAACAATCGTAGTTTTATCCTTGAAACATGAATGCCGGAAATGCCGCCCGCATGCTCGTGTTTTCTTAACAATGCCCGCTTGCATATGAAGATCTAAATCATGCCTTTTAAAAATAACAAAATTATCATCGTGTTGTGGGTCTAACATGTGTGGATGCCCACATATATCAAGGGTCTCACTGCCTATAACACATGCACGACACTAAACAGGCGTGTCACATTTTGTTAATGACAAGTGATGACTAATCACTATCTTGCATCGGTATATAGACGTGTAACGGGTTAAGTGATTACAAAATGAACATCTGTATATCTTATATCTTGTACGTGTGTATGAACGAGAAACCTACAGATGTGTGTGTAAAAAATGAGTGCCAAAATAAACCCAATGGTAGCAAGTTCAACTAACAAATCTGATTTCAATTCAAATTGATGAAAAACCCCAAAAGCAACCATTTCAGGAATTATGAAACCACGGTTGAGAATTACATTTTTATATTGAAGACCTTAATCATGAGGCGAATGAATCCCACAAGATAACGAAAAGTCTTTGATCTAAACCGAAAAGGAGAAGAAAGTTGCTAGTAATAGAGTTATTTGGTGTTGGTGGAATGGGTCTCATTGCAAGATATATGAATGAGGAAGATCATAACAGCCGGCATTGTTTGTTATAAAATATCAATGCCGAAAAAGTTGCCCGCATGTTCGTGTTTTTCCATTCAATGTCGGCTAGATTCCACATCAATACCGGCAGTGAGTTCGTAACAAACTAAATTCTCTGAATCCAATATTATAACAACCGGCATTGTTAGTTATGAAATATCAATGCCGAAAGAATTTCCGGCATGCTCGTGTTTTTCCATTCAATGCCGGCTATAGTTTTAAATTCTCAGATTCCATTGTTACACTTATTCTTCTTCATTGGACCAGCTTGTTGAAAAAATGGCAATAATTTCGTGCTCCCTAGCTACACTCAGTCGTTTCCGGTCACTTAGAGCAGCATCTGACATGACAAGGACGTGAAAACAATAACCAGTCCCATTCTCTGCAACAATGATAACCTCTAGGATTTTTGGTGTGCCCTTTAATAAAGGGATATGGTAAACAATAACCAGTCCCCATTCTCGCAGGGATAAGGTACTTTTTGTTTTCGGGGCTGCGGTCATAACCTTGTACATTTTAGAACATGGATCTGCCAGTGGCAGGTTTGTGCTTATAAAAGATTTAAATACAAAAGTAAGACCAGACCCGCTAATATAAGGATGTTCAATTCATAAGAAATCCGGCATTGATGGATGACCAGCAAAGCAAACCGGTGAATGTTCCGGCACGCTCGACAAAAAAAAAAATTAATGCCGGAAACCGTGATACAAATGAATAGTTTTCAGATATTTTAACCAATACCGCATTGTAGAATTTAATAAAACTATGCCTAGAAAGGAAAAAAATTAGATAATACGATGCACGGCATTGAGTTTTCAAAGTGCGGCCATGGTAAATCCAGATTTTTGAATTGGGAGGATTTAACATGAAATACTTGTTTGTTTCTCAAGCATGAAGACTAGAAATGTATCTTTGGTCACTATTATCGCTCATACTTACCAAAAAATTTGAACCCAACACTTATACTTCTAATCTCACCCAATTGATGATGATTTTTATAAATCATCTTCAAACTATTCAATTAACTTAACAAATTATGATTAGCCATTAAACAGGATTAATGAGGGGTAGGTTAGGTATTATCAAAAATCCATGGATATGGGATAACCTCACTTTACTATTTGATCTCGATTTTGTCTTTTCCTATATCCCCCAATTAATAAAAGTATCCCCCAATCAAGTGCCGCTTCTTTGTTAACCTTATTTTATTGGGATATACTGTGATGCGTACATACTTTATTAGATTCGATTGGTTTTTGTTTTCTGGAGTAGGATAAATATGTGCAGGAAAAAATCACGGGGAGTGATCGAGAGCTCCGCAGTGTCCTCAATAGGAGTGTTTGTCTTCAACCATCATCAGTAAGTTTTAAGAAGAATATACAATAGAGTCAAGTAGTGAGGGTTCCCTACAATGGCTATTCTAGCAATGTACCTTGCGTGCATTTTTTTTTTTTTTTAAAAGAGCCCACTCCCTGTCGGACCAGCGTCTTAGATATCAATACTCCTACGCCATCACTACTCTAAAGGCTTTCCATTTTCTGCAGCAGTCTTTAGTACTCTGCAACAGTGAAAGACTAATGTAACCAGGGTGTGCTAAGAATCACTTCCCTTGTTATAACGAGATTAAAATGCACGTGCACACTCGTTAGAGAATATGTACAAAACAGGACTCAAAGAAACACATTAAAATGATTAAATCAAACCATCATTATATCAGGGCCGGTCCTGAGTTGTTTTTGCCCTGAAGCGTACAGTTTTTTTGTTGCCCCAAAATTACATGAATGATCATTTTTTTTTACAATGATCGAACAATAACAAGAGCGAACTATCTAGAGAATAAACATATACAAGCATACAAAAGAAGAATGAGAGAGATTGAACATGAGAATTAGAAAAAACCTTTACAACTTCAATCCTAAATCCTAAAAAGCCTGATCATTTTTTTTTCTTTGTAATCCCGCGGTAATGATTATCGATGGAATGGGCGGAACACCGATATTCAATACTTTGTCCTAAAGACAATATAATTACGAATAAGTCCCTAAAATATTTTTATTTTTAACAAAAACCTAAATTGCGGAACAACTAATTCGTTGCCCCGAAGTGGGGCTTTCCCTGCTTCCCCTATTGGCCCGGCCCTGATTATATACCTTCCGGTCAACAACCAGTGTACCAGATGTCCATTTTAATAAAATTTTATATTTATCTAGTTTCTATAAACAAAGCCATTACTAACGTAATGGATTACAAAGGTGTTCGCAACCCAAATGTCAGAACACGATGAACCTCATCAAAGAATACAACAGCCAACTGGCACACAACATAAACAAAAGAATAAATGACCGTGGCGCTATCTATGCGTATCATTTTGGTGGCTGCAGCATGCCTTCCCTTCCAGGTTGGCACCACCAATCATTTGCAAATTTCCAATGAGGTCGAAACAAACATGAGTAGTTGGAATTGACTCTCATGCATGTCATATGGATAGAAAGGAGGACGCCATGAGATGACTCTGCGAAACTACATGGGAGCACAGCTAACTTCTCCTTCCTGCATGAGAAAAATTATTTTAGTAGGGTTACAATTACAAATATTCAGAAATCAAAATTAAACACAGAGATAGAGAGAGACAGAACGGACCTCATCTTCGGGATCGTTAAAATCAAAAAAACTAGTACTGCTCTCTTCTTGAAGATCTTCAACAAAGGTGAGGTTCTTCAGATTATACGGTATTGATTTCTTCAACCTGCCGCACTCCAATATCGATAATTTCCGCAGAGAAGTGAGTAATCGCAAATCTGGTATAGATTTCAGCTTCGCGCAGTCCCGGATAGATAGATCTTCGAGTACAGGGAAGCAATTGTAAGGTGGTGGTGGAGGAGCAACATTTTCTTTACGTGTAGTTACTAATATTTTGCTCCCTTGAGCACCCCCACTTAGATAACCCTTAAGTTTCTCCCAGTCTTCGGCATTCTCGTTCCAGAGATCTACTAGTACCAGCAGAAATTTCTTACCACGAATCTCTCTGTGAACTTTTTTACTAATACACTGACATTTGACACATCTCGCACATTTTTTCAGTAATGGACTCGATAATATTTCTTAAAATTAAAGAGAGATCAAAATTGTTAGAAATACAGACCCATGCTCTTAGCTTAAAACTTATCTTAATCGAGTGGTCTTTGTATACCAATTGAGCGAGGGTCGTTTTACCAACTCCCCCCATACCCACTATGGAAATGACTGAAATTTTTCTTGGGAACTTAGATTTTCAGATGATAACAACATATCTACTATACGAGACTTATCGTTTTGTCTTCCGACAATTGTTAAATCATCTACTAAGGATGCTGTCATTCGGTCTAGTTGCTCAGTGTTTTGATCATCATCACTATATTCTAACTGATACATATCCTTTTG
This sequence comes from Papaver armeniacum, assembly GCA_023531295.1. Classification (NCBI taxonomy): domain Eukaryota; kingdom Viridiplantae; phylum Streptophyta; class Magnoliopsida; order Ranunculales; family Papaveraceae; genus Papaver; species Papaver armeniacum. The sequence continues at coordinate 29,808 of JAJJWW010010766.1, read as the reverse complement.
CTTGGCAATTTCATCTAATTCTTTATTAATGATCTTAACTCTATGAGCCAATTGGGAATCAAATCTGACTGAAAAGTGACGTACCTTCTCCAGCTTTCCATACTTTTCAGAGAGACGTATGGCTTCATGGGACATTTCATCCAAAACGTCATCAATATCATACGCAACACTCTGGAGCCTCCTCAACCAAAAATGCACACCTTCGGATTGCACTTGTTTCCTTTCAGCATCGGAAGTTACAGCCGCGATCATCTCCAGAGTGTCCTTAAGCTTTTGCAAATCTTTATCTGCAACCCCAGCCATACCAATTGTTTTGGCAGCAACAGAAACCAATTTTTTCATGAACCCTGTGGCACCGGTAACAAAGATCTCTTCCAATGCCATAAATAACAAGCAGATGATCTCAAATTGTCTCCTAAGTCTGTGAAATGCATTTTCATTGGTTATAGTCCCATGCATAAAGGTTACAAATGTTTTGATCCTATTTCTCATAAACTTCATATATCTCGACATGTGATTTTTGATGAATGTAATTTTTATTACAATCCTTCCATTGCATCATCTTCTTCTTCTACTTGATTTACTTCATCCACTACTACTTCTCCTATGCTTCCATCTACTCCCGCCCCTCCTACTTCGTGGTTACTAGATCAAAAACAGCATTTCTAAACCAAAACAATTTTCAGATTATGTTCTTCATCATTCAAGAAAAACATCCTACATTTCCTCTCGCTTTACACAAGTATGTTAACTACTATCTCTCGAGCCTAAGAACTTTAGAGAAGCATGTAAAGAACCTAAGTGGATGTTATCTATGAAAGATGAGAATAATGCTTTAATGTTGAATGAGACTTGGTTTATGTTCCACAACCCCATATGAATATTCTTGGTTGTAAATGGGTGTATAAGGTCAAGTTGAAAGCGATGGCACCATTGATAGACTTAAGTCTAGATTAGTAGCTCAAGGCTATAATCAAAGAGAGGAGTGGATTTTGGGGAAACATTTAGTCCCTGTGGTTAAATCTGCAACAGTTGAGAGTGGTTTTAAACTTAGCAAGAAATCATAATTGGTCGGTTAGACAACTTGATGTGTCTAATGCCTTTTACATGGTCACTTATCCGAGAATGTATACATGAAACAACCTCCGTGGTTTACTCATCCGTTCTTCCAGATCATGTTTGTCTTTGAAGAAGTCCTTATATGATTTAAAACAAGCTCCAAGAGCTTGGTTTCATGGTTCAAATTTCTCTTTTCTAAGTAAAGATGGTTTCAAAAAGTCCAAGAATGATCATTCTATGTTTATTTATCTTACCGGGTCGACATGTTAGTGTTATTCCGTATGTGGATGATATTCTCATTAATGTGAAGTTCCGATATACTTATTAATCAATTGATACAAGCTTTAAGTAAGGAATTTGCTATGAAGGATTTAGGGATTTAAATTTTTCCTTTGGAATTGAAGCTACTAGGTCATCGGATGCTATATTTCTAACTCAAAGAAAAAAATATACATTGGAGCTTCTTAATAAGGCAAAAATGTTAGATTGTAAACCTTGTGATACTCTTGTTGCAAAGGGTAAAAAAGATGTTCTATTCATGATGGTGTCTTATTGTCCCATCCTCTAGCTTATAGGACAATTGTTGGTGGTCTTCAATACCTTACACATACAAGACCGGATATCTCGTTTTCTTGTCAATTATGTGTCTCGGTTTATGGCATGCTCCCACCGATCAACATTTTCTACTTGGTTAAAAGGATTTTGAGATACTTGAAAGGTACTTTGAAGGTAATCGCATAACTTTACAAAGAGGGGATATTCATAAATTAACCGCATATACCGATTCGATCACGCTGCCTGGATACAAGACGATCTACTTAGGTATGTAGTTTTTATGGGTGAATCCCGTTGTTTCGTGGTCTTCAAGAAAACAACCGCCGACAGCTTTCAAGGAGCTCACCTAAAATTTGGAAATTTGATATAAAAGCTTAACTAGTGGCTACGACCGAATCGCAATTTCACATATTTATTAACAGACCATGTATCGCTTGCTTATCCTTAAGGCCATCAGTGTGATAATCAGTGCTATATGTTTGGCTTCTAATCACATGTTTCATGCCAGACCAAACATGTGGAGATAGATTTATCATAATGCGCTCGAGAACTAGTTGAAGATGGCATTATTGGTCGGTCATGTAATAACGAGAACAATTAGTCATGTAATGACCAAGGGTCTATTTTATCCCACTTTCTCAAAGCTTCTACAACGGATTGTGCACTCTTCAAAACACATTAGTTGCGCTTCAACATAATATTTCCTCACAATTGTCTTGGCCTGTTGGGTATTTTGTTTCTGTTGAATCTTGCTCGAGTTCTTTTGTTTGTTATCTTAATTTTGACTCTTGTTGAGTATTGTTCTTCATCGGATAAGCTCTTGATTGGAAATCGTTTATTTTTATACACTCGTACTTGATTCTTTGTGTGAGTACGGATTGAGGGGGCATATTAGGAATATATTCCTTATAGTCAAGTCAACTAATGTTGACTTGACTAAAGTCTGTAATAATGAGGCATAAATACCTCTCTATCTGTGTCTTAAAACTATTAATAATTGCTTGTAATAAGATTTTTCTATTCTTTCTTCTATTCTTTACATATACAAATAACAAATTCTCAACTGCATGAGTGAAGGAAATAATGTTGTTGTACTGCTTTCTCCTTCTCCTTGTTGTTGGCAATAAAACTCTTCACCCAAACGTTTCACGGAGCTCATTTGTATTATGTGAAGTATCCGGAGACACGGGAGCATACCCAGAGCAGGAAGCTTCTGACAACTCTTGCACTCCTGAAAATAACTTCACCAAATTCGGCAGGCAATAAGAAGAACCTATCCACTTCGGAAGCTTTACACCCCCGAAATATCGTATCGATAACAATTTTAAATTAGGATGTGGATTTAGACCTTCCAACACCATAAAATGATTGTTAGCAACTTGTTCTTCTTCTTCTTATTTCTGTACATACAATGTTTGACCTTTCTGTGCCCATTTTAGATACAATTTTTGAATGTTGTGCTTGTCTTTTAACTTGGCCCTCTCAGCATCCATCTTGCCTGTCACATTGTGTAGATGAGATACAGTTAACTCTCGAAGAGAGTTTAGACCTGCCAGTTCTTCGATACCGCTAGAATAATTGGTTCCTCCGATGTAGTCATCTTCATTCCTAACCACGTAAAACTCTAAGACTTCCAGGCGAGTAAGCTTTTCTATTCCTCTAGGCATTACCTGATACTGATCAAACTTCTTCCGTATACATCTCAAATCCACCCAATTCGTAATGTCTGTGGGAAACTTGCATTCATCAAAGTTGACAAACTCTAATTTACAGATCTTGCTAGTCAAAGATTCAGGCAATTGTTTTATTCTAGTAGATTTCATATCAAGTGCCCTTAACTTGGTCAGTTCTCCAAAACTACTCGGTAACTCTTTGATAGAGCTAAATTGAAAACGAAGGGACACTAGACTTTGAAGAGACCCAATGTTTTCGGGTAGGACAATAATCCTATGACAATTACAAATATCTAAAGTCTGCAAATTGGTGAGCCGAATGATAGAATCAGGTAACTGAACATGACGCAGAAACATTGAGATGACGCAGGTTTTTCAAGGAAGCAATTCCTTTGAGAACGTTTTGAACATAATAACATCGCTCCAGATTCAGGGTCTGCAGATTGTAGAGTTGGCTAATGGAATCAACTTGATCATCTGTAATGCTGTAGCAATCGAGGTCGCTGAGGTCAAGGTACCTCAAGTGTATAAACTCAAAACTGGAAGATGGAATTTCTTGTTTACCATGATCTACAATAACAAACGAATCTTCTTCTGGAAACCAACTAGAAAGCGAATATATAACACGCAAATGCTTGTTAATAACCGGACTGGTACACACATTAGATTCCTTGCAAAATATAGTTCGCAACTTTTTTGCATTCTTCAGACCATTAAATTTCTTTTTGGGCACTCCTTCTACTCCTGAAATTAACAGTAGGCGACGGATATCACATGCATCTGTTTCCACTTCACTCGCATCCAGAATGGCGACTTCATGACTGTCAACGACACTTTGTGCAAGATCATGTACTAAATCATGCATTTTGAACTCATTAACATCACCTAGCTGGTCATATTTCACATTTTGAAAAAAAGAATTTGATAACAAACTATTGGACATATATATGTGTTGCGTGGTCACAACACATATTACACGTACATACACACTGAAGAGCAAATATATTGAAGTCCAAGACTGTTGCAACGACCAAGCCTGGTGAATAGGAGAAGCAGTCTGTTGTAGTCCAAGTCTTCCGGTATATAAGAAGATGTAATCTGTTGTAACAAGTATTTTAGATTTCCAGCAATATCGTACAAATTGTTTTATTAGGTTTTGAATCCTTCTCATGTACATCATATAAATACTGAATGAAAATACTCTAGTCTACACAGTTTTGTGAGACAGTAAAATATCCAAACCTAGAATTCTTGATGGTATCAGCTTGATCCATCCTAGGACCGATTCTCTCTTCCGCAATTTCATTCTCTGATTTCTCACACAATGGTGAATTCTTCAACTCAATCTCCACCTGAAAGCCCTGTTCATTCAAACACAGAAACTCAACCTTCAGGAAACCCTAGGACATTAGATCCCTATATCATTCATCCCAGTGATAACCCAGCCATTGTGTTGTTCTCTCCTTTGTTGCAAGGTGATAATTACGGATCATGGGTAAGAGGTATTACCAAGGCTCTCAACGCCAAAGGAAAACTTGGCTTCGTTGATGGATCACTCCCTCCTCCGACTGATGAACTTGTCTATCAATGTTGGAAGCGCTGTGATGATTTGGTAGGAAGCTGGCTTCTCAACTCCTGTCAGCCAGATATACGCGCAAGTTGCTTATACGCGCCATCTTCCCATGCAATATGGAAAGATCTCCAAGTAAGATTTTGTATCTCTAATGCACCTATCTTATTCCGTTTGAAATCTGCAATTGCTGCCATTCGACAAGAGTCGATGTCTGTCTCTTTGTATTACACAAAAAATCAAAACATTATGGGATCAATATGATTCCCTGGTTGCTGTTACTGAGGTCTGCATTTGCGGCGCTGGAAAGTCATTACTTGAGCGCCTTGAACGTGACAAGAGCTATGGAGTTTCTCCAGGGCTTACATGATCGTTTTTCCAATCTTCAAAGTCAGATCCTATTGATGGATCCTTTTCCAACCGCTCTGCGCATCTTCAACATGGTGCAGCAGGAGGAAGAACAACAGCATATAACTGCCAGCCCTCTTCCCAACATCGAGTCTGCAGCTCTCAATGCTGGTCGTTATGCTACACAACCTTCTGCTAGTCGCTCTGCTCCCTCTGCAAGTCACAACAAGAGGCCGCGACCCCATTGCGACTACTGTAATCGCCACGGCCATGTTAGGGACCGCTGCTATCGTCTTCATGGTTTTCCTGCTCCTTCTGCATCACAACCAGTTGCTGCCAACACCACCATTGCTCCTCCAGATCTTCAGCTTGCACATCAGCCTGCAATGCCTTCTTTCTCGCCAACAATATTCACGCCTCGTTGGCGCTAATCAACACTCGATCCAAGATACTTCTATGGAACCACGTGTTAACTTTGTCTGTAAGCTTCTAACTACATTTTTTCGAACCATGGTTTGTTGATAGTGGTGCTACTCACCATATCTCGCAACTCACTATCTTATTTCAAGACATACTCTCCTACTTACCACTTTAATACAAATGCAACTTCCGAGATGGAACATTTTCTGATTAAACACATTGGTGAAGTAGTCTTCTCACCAACTCTAAGATTATCAAACGCTCATCACATTCCGAACTTCAAATTTAATATGTTGTCTCTGTCACCAATTGACTCGAGCTTTGAATTGTGCAGTTCTTCTCACACACAATTCTTTTATCTTTCGGGACACACAACGAACGAACGATTGGTCGGGGTGAGCTTCATGGTCTGCCCCATCGGCTACGGGTTTCTCGCGTCATCGCTTAAAGTTTTGTTTAATAAACGCCATTCGACGTTGGCACGCCGACTTGGCCATCCTAGTTTAGCTCGTTTCCATTTCCTTTGTAATTCGCATGCTTATATGCATTCCAGTTTTTCTACTAGTTGCGATGTATGCCCGATGGCAAAACAAACTCGATTATCTTTTAATAAAAATAGTATTTCTTCTAAACGTTGTTTTGAGCTTATTCATTGTGACATATGGGGACCATTTTCTACTCCTTCTCTCACTGGTGCAAAATATTTTTTAACCATTGTTGATGATTTCTCACGTTGCACTTGGGTATATCTAATGCATACCAAAAGTGAAACCTGCAAATTTATAAAATTCTTTGCTCGTTATGTGGCAACTCAATACTCTACACACCTCAATACTATATCTACAGTGTTTCTTTACCTTTTTACCAATTTTGCAAAATAATACAATCGACAATGGCACGGGAATTCCTTTCTCGAGAATTTCAGACATGGGTCACCGAGAATGGCGTTCATCATCAACGTAGTTGTACTTACACTCTACAGCAAAATGGAGTAGTAGAAAGAAAACATCGGCATTTGTTGATTGTTGCTCGCGCTCTCCGTTTTCAAGCAAACTTGCCTATTACTTATTGGGGAGAGTGTATTCTTACAACCACTTACCTAATCAACAAGATGCCTACTCCGGTACTCTCTAAACGTTCTCCATATGAAGTTCTTTTAGGTAAACAACCTGATTATCGTAATCTTCGTGTTTTTGGTTGCACAATGTTATGCTCGCAACACTAAAATCACAAACAAATTCGATCCTCGTGCTATGCCTGGAGTTTTCTTGGTTATCCATATAATCATAAAGGATACATAGTTTTGGATTTATCTACCAAGTCTACTTATATATCTAGAGATGTTGTTTTTCATGAACATCTTTTTCCTTTTAAGGATGCACAGCTTACTACTAGTGACTTATTTAAATCTGTAGTGCAAGAAGATTTTTTCTATGATGACCCTCCTATTAACAGTTCACAATTGCAACCTGCGCAAGCTGTTACTCGTTCAGGTCAGCAATCTCCTACTTCCCCTTTGCATACTCTTACTTCAGAGACTGACAAAGACATCGAATTTGAATGATGTGCCTTCTCCGCTCTGCATCCAAGCTCTACTCATGCTAACGATTCCATTCTCCCTATACCGGATCCCCGTGGTTACGATCGTTCTACTAGGGATCATCATCGACCACCACATTTGAAAGATTATATTTGTTCCGTTACACAATGTGATTCTTCATCTCTTTATCCTCTCACTGATTACATTTCTTTTGATCAGTTTACTGCACATCACCGTATTTTTCTTTCGTCAGTACTCACCAATGACGAACCACGCAATTTTACAGAAGCCATCAAAATTCCGGCTTGGCGTGATGCAATTGTCACGGAACACACGGCTCTCCAAGACAATGATACATTTACTCTCACTTATCTTCCGCCTGGCAAAACCGCCATTGGCTGCAAATGGGTTTTTAAGATTAAATATAAACCCAATGGTGATATTGAACGTTACAAAGAACGCCTTGTTGCTAAAGGTTACACACAACTAGAGGGCATTGATTATCACGATACGTTTGCCCCAGTTGCCAAATTAGTCACCCTTCGTGTTTTATTGTCTGTTGCTGCTATTCAACATTGGCCCTTACATCAACTCGATGTTAATAACGCTTTTCTGCAGGGTGATCTCCTTGAGGATATTTACATGAAAATCCCTCCAGGTTTTCAGAAGAAAGGCGATACTCGTGTTTATAAGCTCAATAAGTCATTATATGGACTCAAGCAAGCATCTCGTCAATGGTTTGCTAAATTCTCTCTGCCAATTGATCTTTGGTTTTGTCCAATCACGTGCAGATTACTCTCTTTTCACTTTTCACTCTGGTAACGTTTCTTTATATGTTTTGGTTTATGTCGATGACATTATTATTACAGGGAATAACGACTCCGCCATTCAATCACTCAAAGCTAAACTTGAATCCCAATTTTCACTTAAGAATCTCGGTCGATTACAATACTTTCTTGGTATTGAAGTTTCTCGATCTCCAAAAGGTATCTTTCTTTGCCAACGTAAATACATTCTTGACATTGTTAAAGATTCTGGACTTTTAGGTGCTAAGATTGCTCCTTCTCCCATGGAACAACATCTTAAGCTTCTTCCCACCTTACGGTACTCCACTCCCAGATCCAAGTATATACCGGCGTCTCATTGGTAGACTACTTTACCTTCAGAGTGACTCGTCTACGATATAACTTATTCTCGTTAACTACTTGAGTCAATTCATGCAAGAACCATGTTCTAGTCATTTGGACGCCTGCTCATCGTGTAGTTCGTTATCTTAAAGGTACCGTTAGCAATGGCATTTTTCTTTCTGCAACTAGCTCTTTGTCCCTTGATGGTTATACCGATTCTGACTGGGCAGGGTGTCCTACAACTCGCCGTTCAACAACAGGCTATTTTACAATGCTAGGCGATAGTCCTATTTCTTGGAAATCTAAGAAACAACCAACTATATCACTCTCTTCTGCTGAAGCGTAATATCGGGCTCTTGCAAAACTTACTTGAATCGCAATGGTTACATTATCTCTTTCAGGGATCTTCGTATTTCTATTCCGCCTATTCCGCTTTATTGCGACAATCAAGCCGCTATCCATATCTCTCGAGAACCCGATTTCATGAACGAACTAAACATATCGAAATCGATTCTATTTCGTCCAGAGAAACTCCTATCCGGCCTCATCAAACCTACTCACATTCCATCAGCTGATCAATTAGCTGATCTTTTTACCAAACCACTGGGTGTGGATCATTTTCGACGTCTTTCTAGCAAGTTGGGCCTTCGTCCTGACTCTACTCCGGCTCCAACTTGAGGGGGGGTATTGGACATATATATGTGTTGCGTGGTCACAACACATATTACACGTACATACACACTGAAGAGCAAATATATTGAAGTCCAAGACTGTTGCAACGACCAAGCCTGGTGAATAGGAGAAACAGTCTGTTGTAGTCCAAGTCTTCCGGTATATAAGAAGATGTAATATGTTGTAACAAGTATTTTAGATTTCCAGCAATATCGTACAAATTGTTTTATTAGGTTTTGAATCCTTCTCATGTACATCATATAAATACTGAATGAAAATACTCTAGTCTACACAGTTTTGTGAGACAGTAAAATATCCAAACCTAGAATTCTTGACAAACTATACAAGTAATGTTTACCAACATTTTCTGGTGAGTTCTGGTTTCTGCCTCCAATAGACGGCTCAAGGAATCCTTCAGCCATCCACAATCGAATTAGTGTTTCTCTATGATATCTCCAACCTTTAGGAAATAAACAACAATATGAGAAACACCGTTTCAGATGGGAGGGCAAATTATCATAGCTCATTTTTAAAATCTGAATTATCTTGTTTGGATTTTCTGGTGTATTGAAAACGTCACTATCTCTAATCGCCAACCACTCAGACTCGTTCGGTTTCGAGCGCAAAAGATTTCCGAGCAAATTAGCTGCAAGTGGTAAACCAGCACATTTGCTCGCAATCTCCTCTCCTATATTTAACATATTTGGAGTCTTGACTGCTCCACCAGGAGAAAAGGCTTTCTTCTCAATGATAGACCAGCATTCTTGATTCGTTAAGGTTGTTAGATTGTAAGGTTCATATGTACCCCTAACAATACATGCAACATTTTCTTTACGTGTAGTTACTAATATTTTGCTCCCTTGAGCACCCCCACTTAGATAACCCTTAAGTTTCTCCCAGTCTTCGGCATTCTCGTTCCAGAGATCGTCTAGTACCAGCAGAAATTTCTTACCACGAATCTCTCTGTGAACTTTTTTTACCAATACACTGACATTTGACACATCCTCGCACATTTTTTCAGTAATGGACTCGATAATATTTCTTAAAATTAAAGAGAGATCAAAATTGTTAGAAATACAGACCCATGCTCTTAGCTTAAAACTTATCTTAATCGAGTGGTCTTTGTATACCAATTGAGCGAGGGTCGTTTTACCAACTCCCCCCATACCCACTATGGAAATGACTGAAATTTTTTCTTGGGAACTTAGATTTTCAGATGATAACAACATATCTACTATACGAGACTTATCGTTTTGTCTTCCGACAATATTTGAATCATCAACAAAGGATGCAGTCATTCGGTCTAATTGCTCAGTGTTTTGATCATCATCACTATATTCTAACTGATACGGATCCTTTTGCTTGGCAATTTCATCTAATTCTTTATTAATGATCTTAACTCTATGAGCCAATTGGGAATCAAATCTGACTGAAAAGTGACGTACCTTCTCCAGCTTTCCATACTTTTCAGAGAGACGTATGGCTTCATGGGACATTTCATCCAAAACGTCATCAATATCATACGCAACGCTCTGGAGCTTCCTCAACCAAAAATGCACACCTTCGGATTGCACTTGTTTCCTTTCAGCATCGGAAGTTACAGCCGCGATCATCTCCAGAGTGTTTGCAAATCTTTATCTGCAACCCCAGCCATACCAATTGTTTTGGCATTTTTTCATGAACCCTGTGGCACCGGTAACAAAGATCTCTTCCAATGCCATAAATAACAAGCAGATGATCTCAACAAGAAAAGATTAACGAATAACAAATTGTAGAGCACAATTCAGGAAGCAAGAAGAAGAGAAAATCAAGTGGAAGATGTAAATTCAAGTTTATAGTGGTGCACAAAAGTCAAATGAAGCCAGATGCATAAGCATGGGCTAGATCTTAAATGCTAACTATTAATATTATTGGGCCGACCCGAAATGCGAGGAGGACTCTTTATATGGCTTTTTGTAAATCTAAGTGATCAATTACCACAAAAAGATTGAGAATGGTCAATCATGCCGAAACAGAAAATATCACTCTCTTTTAGATGTTACTATAACTCCTTATATATCCTTTTTTAGGGGATAATTGGAAAGCAACTTTAATATAACATATCTAAAAATCCGTGCCTTGGAATTTTACAAATTTTATCTTGTTGAAAGCTATTAAAAAAATCCAATATAAAACAACAATATCAAATTTAGAGTTTTTTGCGAGAAAATTCGGAATTTATCATTTTAGGCACAATTTTAGAAAATTAAATGTATATTCATTATGCAAACCACTACAAAAGATACATAATACTTTATGTAGCAAAATTTTGGTTTTATCGTCAACTAATTTTCCGTTCCAACTAATAAAACAATGTACTCCCTCCATTTCAAGAAAAATGATACTTTAATTTTAGGCACAATTCTCGAAAATTGAATGCATAGCCATTATGCAAACCACCACAAAGGATGCATAACACATCATGCAACCATATTTTGGTTTATGGATCGACTAATTTTACTTTAGAAAAAGTGATACTTTCATAGCCGTTTATCGAAATGCATAGCCATTTTCGCTGGTTCGGAAAAGTGATACTTTCTCCGTTTGGAAAAAGTGATACTTTCGCTGGTTTCGGAAAAAGTGACACTTTTTTAAAGCACGGAAAGTATCATTTTCAGCAGTGAAAGTATCACTTCCTCATAAACGGTGAAAGTAATCCTCATCTCCCCATGTTGAGATTCTTTTCGGTCGGCCCTCCCACCGTGTATAAAAGCGTGGCGGTCGTACTAGTCTATTACTCAGATCCATGTTAAATGTCAGGTGGTTGAAATAAATATAATTAATTCAGGATCTGGGCATGTTGACGCCTCATCTCATGTATTAACCACCATGAACAGATTTGCTTGATTCAGGCATTCAGCTTGTTGGTAGTTCTGTTCCCTTCCATTTATTAAGCCATGTGATACTTAACCAGCTAACCAAATAATCCAAATGGCTTGTGTCAGAGATCATAAGACAGAAGCCATTCATATGAGCAATAAACATGGTTCATCCCTCCTCCAATAGTAAAAAATTGAAGCCCTGATTGGGATCTTACACTAGAAAACCTTGTCCACTATGGAAAACCATCTCAAAGGCATGCAAAAAATGTGATATGAGAACATTTCCAAGAAACAACTAGAATCTTACCAAGGACAATAAGAAGACCACAATGGAATGCATGGTATCTCTAATCACAGATCTACACATAATGCAGTTGGTTAGCTAAATTTACGCAAGTAATAGTATGAGATTTGCGGGACTGCATCATTGATGCCCTCGAGTATGGAAGTGTTGGTAGAGTTATCAACCATAGTTGTTCACCTAATCTTGTTGCAAAACATAATGTTAGCTATTTGCTGCTGATAACATCCTTCCATTACAAGAGTTGGCATATGACTACAACTATGTGGTAGACACAGTTCATTAAGGAATTGCAGTTCCAATACGATCTGCGGACATGCCTGTCCTCCGTTGCTAAGCTAGCAATCCGACTCCGACGCCTAAACTACTCATGTGATGCATTCCAAACAAAACCAAAAAATGACACTCCAGAAATGAAAAAAAATGTAAAATGTAATTGTTGACAGTGGGATTTGAACCCACGCCCTTTCGGACCAGCGCCTTAGACCAACTCGGCCATATCAACTTTGTTGTCCAGTTTGCAATTAACATATTACTTCACTGTCGTAGTAAGTTCACTCAACTGCGAGGAGGTCAAAGAGTACTACTCAAAACGGATTCGACCAAGCAGAACAATCTCTTAAATTGCGCTTAGCTATAACCGCACTCGTCAGATTAAATTTCCAATGTTTCTATAACGTATATTAGTTACACATTAAGCATTCAAGATGGTCCAACAAAGCTAGTTGGAGTACCGAAGAATCTTCTTGATTGAGAAATCAGCTCTAATAACTAACCTGTACTTGGATTTTCTGCTGCAGCCTTCCGGTCCACAATCAACATATCAATCAATCGTCCATTTACAACAGACGGCTACACCTTTACTAAGGACCATGAGAAAACAGGGAGAATCCAAGGTTGGTCTAGAGACAGTTGACACCACTGTCACCACAATGAACATACAAGTACATTTTCATATCACAGAAACTTGCTCTAATCACAGACAAAGCTACTAATTTTACACATATGACGCAGTTGGTTAGCTAAATTAAGATAAATGATATTAGATTTGCGGCTTTAAGACGACTGCATCAAGATAAAAGCAAATATGTACAGTATAAATACATCATGAACCTTCCATTAGGATGCAATCAACTTTCTGTTACAGTTAATCTACCCTTAGAATTAGAATTGTTTGCTAACCACGGTATGGTAAATCCTTTGGTTAGTGCATGAATGTGCTTATGAAAAATGATAGATTATGTTCACAGTCGTCTAGCCTGGATAGAATGCAGAAGCAGTTCCATAACCTATCAAACATGGTCCCTTTAACTCCATTCCAGTCCCTTCTTCTGCACATTTGTCAGTCATTTCCCTGCAGTCCAGCAAAAGCACAGTTCAGTAAAGATACATGTGCATATATAAAATGTTCGTCATTGCCAATAAGAAGGTAATTGGCCGAGATTGCTATTGAGGAAGCGAAACAAAACCCCGAGAAAAACCAAGATTTTGTGGCCCCTTAGTATCAGTGTACTAGATTGTTAATAAGTAGCCATAGGCCTGGATCTGGGTCTAGAGTCTAGACATCACCATGGAGTCGCTGCAACAGGCATTGAATGTCAGTCAGCGGCTTCATATATATGGTCTCGAGCAATCTTAAGTCCAATTAAGAGTCTGGTCTGATTCTCATACAAGCTTCAAATTTTAGCAGCCTTCTTATAGATGCGCATAACATGACACGATACTTAATCAGCATATTTAGTCATGGAGACTCGATAAGTGCATTCTGCGATACTTAACTAAAATATCTGAAACTCAAAATAAAGAAGATTCAAGAATGTAAAATCCTAGTAATGTTAACGCTTCAAGCTATTATTGATAAACTCATTTAAGCTGATAAACAGGTTATTCCAAAAGGAGAAATATCAAACAAAAAACAATACGAACTATCAGGCACGTAATATCTACTCAAGCAAAGCACCTATAAGATTCCTACTTCACGCACCAACTAATGAGTGCTTGCAGGCTGGTTTTTGTCATATCAGATATTGGTCTTGCTTCCTGAGTAGAAAGTGACGAAAACATGAACAAAATTGCTTCTCACACAACTATCTCCATTTCATGAATCAACATACGCAAAATTTTCTATGTAACCTCTGATGCTAGAGATGTGTTAACCGCAAATTTTATCTCAATTTCTACTAGAACAGTTCAAAAACAATCAACAAACAGGCAATGCCATAAATTGTGCTAAGCAACTGCGTGCTGTAGCTGGTTACGAATGTAAGGTGTGCGTCCCAGTATGCAATTAGCTAGTTATCTAGCATGATCCCAATCATATACACTCACAATAAAATTGAGACAAACAAAGTCAACACCACAAATCAAAATTTCTCCAAAACCCTAACTTCCAGTCCTCCCCCACACTATCAAATTTCTCTACAAATCATTAAAAACAAATTCCAACAAAAATTCAATTAGATTTGTAAAATTACACACCTTTATTCAGCAGAAATTGGAAACCCAGCATCAGCTTCTTCTTCCAAGAACCTAGCTAATTGTTTCACCTCAAGATGTTCCTATCAAATACAGAATCAGGTCAAAATCAAGTCAAATTAGGTCAAAATTCATCAAAAACAAGACCCCATTATCAAATAATCCAAGAATTACACTTACAGAAAGACAGGCTTTGTACTTCTGCCATTCTGAAACACATTCTTCTTTATCCCATTCACCCTTTAAGAACTTCTCTGAATACCACCTGTGAGAAATCAAAATCAACTGTTAAAAGATCTCTTCTTTTACACTCTCAGAGAGAGGGGATGAGAAAAGTCTTACTTGTTGAAGCATTGATGATAAGCAGATCTAAGTTGAGCACAGGGTGATGTTGATACAGAGCTTTTCTTCCCCTTCTCCTCCTCCTCCTTCTTACCCATAAAACACACCAAACTGCTTAGACCCCCAGTTTGATTCAATTGCTGGAGATTTCAGCCTCCCTCTGTGTCTCCACAAAACCCTTCGGAAAATTTTGATTTGGGAATTTTATAAAGTACCACTGTTTAGAGAAGTACCGAGGAAAGGAGTTAGTTCTGTCTGACTCAACGTTTTGTTCTGATGTTTTTAAGGCCGTTGGATTTTCATCTTTCTTGAATTCGTGGAAAAGAGCATATTTTGTCTGACTCATTATCCCTTACCAAGTCTATTATAAAAAAAGGTGGTAACAACTCTTTTTCTGAAAAAGATATATTGTCATGTTTTTTTTTTTTTTTGGGTAGGAATGTAGAGATTTGTAAGAAGAACGTGCCACTAAAATCGTAGCTTCAAATTCATTGCCGGTTGGGCTTGGTAGAAAATATGACGTTAAAATGTCAAGATTATGTCATTATAACCATGTCAACGGATCCTACCCCTTAAAAATTTAGAATGTGGGTAATTAACATCATTACACAATGACTACTAGTCATTTGTATAAACGGATATTCCGGTTTATCAGGAGCATCACTCTTATATTCGAAGTCGGAAAAAAAAAGAGTTGAGAACTCGGTTTATAATCTTGTGATTCTTTCTGTAAAGATTTCTGGTATAGGGAAAGCTAGAATGGATGGAAGAAAGCGACTTTTGGTCCAAAGAAGTTGACCAAAGACCAAAATAGGAGGAAATAAAAGCTTATTTCCGCTTCATGAATTTTCAATCACAGTTTAGTTTGTTGCCGTGAGTATTTTTCTTTCTTCATGAGTGAATACTGTTAGCATTTATGTGTTTTGCGCAGCAAATCTTGATTTGGTTAAATTAATCTTGTTTATACTATATTAAGTCAGATTAGTCTTGATCCGCATTAAGGCATGTTTATGGTATTAATCATGCATTAAAGACTAGCTTAAGGTTAATGCTAGATAAGGTTGAGTCTAAGCATGACATGTCATATGAGGTGTCCAATGTATCCATGAGGTGTCATCCTACTCATGATGGAAAGGTTGGTGGACATGTGGCAAGCATGACTAGGACTCTCTTCTAGCCTCACAAGTTTTCCTTAAAAGCAAATCTGTTTTCATTCCATCATGAAGTATTATGAGGAAATAGAAGTTGATAATAAGTCATGAAAGGTTTAGGTGTCTTGTGTGTGTTTCTATTTCCTTGTACTCAATCAGTTTCAAGTATGAATTATATGTAGTGTCATAGCTATGCGTGGTGTTGTTTTCAGCGAGTTGTTGAGTATGCTAATACTAGTTTCTAGTCTAATTTCAACATGTATTGAGCTTATAAGTTCTATAGTGGTAAAGCATAAAGATTAAGGAGCTGAAATTCCAACATTCAACTTCTATTTCACCTAGTTATTACATATTCAAAGTAGCTTATGGTGATTATAAGGTTGTAGTTCTTCTCATATATGGTGGTTTAGTACTTCATACTTGATGTGGTGGGACTGAAAATTCAGGACAACAAGTATTGAGCAGTTGTAGAAGGTTTGTATATCACAATCAAGGTATGTTTACATCTGCAGAAGATATGGACTTCTCAAGATGGCGGTTAAGTCTGAATTTCTCCTGTTTTGAAAGGTTATAACTTGTAATAGTTTGTAGCTTCCATTACTCGACTAAGTGTTGCAAAAGTGATAGTTTGAGAGTATGTGGGAAGTGTTTTAATGAGAATACATGTGATTGTGGTGGTTTGTTTGATTCATTTAGAAATTATAAGGGTCCTGCTATCACGCAAGCTTCCGCGTGCGAAGAAAAATGAAGTCGCACTCACCGACCGTTGGATATGAATCATAGGTTTTAGGAACATAAGATACGGAATATAATTAGTTTTTATTCTTTACTATATTCAGTTTCTCTGACACACCCACATAAATCTAGTCTATTCCTCATTAAGTCCCTCATATGTTTTACATATATTTATTGTATAACCATTTAGTCCTTTTAGCTAAATATTAAAATACTTGAAAACCGTGAACTCTAAATTCTTAAAATATAGTTTTTCTAATATCCTACGATACTAAAGCAGCGTACAAACCCTAGAAATTGAGTGGGTACGACAACCAAAGTATTATTAGTCATAGGAGGTTTCTAATGGAAGACTTGTTTCTTTCGCATGGTGAAGATGTTGATGCCGGGTTGGACCGAACTCAAGCTTCTGATGACGTTTCCCAACAAAAAGGTAACTATGTTTTTAAAAAAATTATATGCAAAAAAACTAGAATCGAAAGAAATCATATAATAAAAGTACATGAAATTTCATTAGTTGTATGTTTTGTGTTTTTACGAGTGATCAATTTTGTTCGAAATTATGCAGAAGATGGATATATCAATCTGAGTGGGGATGAAAATTTATAAGTGAAGAAGAAAATCAAAACAATGATTTCAGCATGGAGGAACAGATAATAGAAGAAAACGTTGCGCAAGATGCTAAGCAGATGACTTACGAGAGTCGTGCAAGCTTAGATGACGATAGTTTAAATGAATATCGTCCATACGTTGGAATGGAGTTCCAATCCCAAGAAGACGTGTATGATTTTTATAACTGTTATGCTGGAAAAGTAGGATTTAGTATCCGAAGGCACACTACTAGCTTATCACGGAGTAGTACGACGGAGAATAAGATCGTAATTTGGCGTGTATTTTGTTGTGCATGTCAAGGTACACGTGATGCTAGAGCTAAGCCCGTTGAACAACTAAAGAGAAAGCAGGCTAATACTAGAACTGGATGCAATGCGCATATGGTTATAAGAAAAAGAGGGGAAGATAAATGGATTGTAACCCATGTTGTAGAAGAGCACAATCATCTTCTTGTATCTCCAAGCAAAAGGCATAATCAAATCATTGAGAAAAATGAGTAAAAGTGACCGAACAAATTGTCGATAACCTTCGTGAGCAAGGATAAAGACAAATCTTGCAATGAATTTCTTGGCAATATCATCCGGTGGAATCCAAAATGTTGGGTTTACCACAAAAGATGCAAGAAATTATTTAACGGCAAAAAGAACAATGGAACTTAAAAATGGAGATGCACAAGCCGTACTCGACTATTTTGGGCGTGAACAAGCAAATAATCCATCTTTCTTTTATTCTATCCAAGTTGATTCAGAAGGCCAGATGACTAATTTCTTTTGGGCAGATGCTAGATCACGGGTGGATTACTATCACTTTGGAGATATTGTGTGCTTCGATCCTACTTATTGCACTAACAGATACTGGCATGCCATTTGTTCCTATAGTAATCAATCACCATTATCAAACTACTTTGTTCGGTGGTGCTCTACTTCATTCTGAATCTGAAGAATCATTTGAATGGGTTATGAAAACGTGGATGAAAGAAATGCATGGTCGGGCAACCAAAGGTTATTCTTACGGATCAAGAATCCACTATAGCAAAAGCGCTATTCGAAATATCTTGCCGGTGTACACGTCATCGCTTATTGTTTATGGCATATAAGTAGACTCATAAGTAAACATTTATCTCATGCTATTAAAAAATACCCTGAATTTACTGCTGATTTTAATAAGTGTTTATATGGTAATGAGATAATAGAAGAGTTTGAGGCTGGTTGGGAATTGATGCTTAATACATATAACTTAACATGATAATGAGTGGTTATTGAAATTGTACAAGAAAAAGGAAAAATGGGCATCCGTTTATACTCGTGATATATTTTGTGCGGATATGTACACAACCCAGCGTAGTGAAAGTATTAATGCATATTTTGATCATTTTATGAAAAGAGATATGCCTCTTTGCGGGTTTATTAGGCAATATGAGATGGCTATCGCGGCTAGACGTGAAGCGAAAACAACGAGGATTACGAAACTAAGCAATAAAACCATTATTGAGGTTCTCTCAGAATATTGAACAAGAGGCATCCTTAATCTACACGAAGACAGTATTCTATAAGTTTCAAGAACAATTAGCTCAAGGCGGCTGCACTATTGTCAAAACGAAATTTCTAAAAGTGGAACAAAGTCAACTTATCGGCATTTGGGCATGAAAAAAGACTCTTATATATGATTCAAATGACAAAAGCATACAATGTAGTTGTCCGCAATGAGTTTGCGGCCTACTTGTGTCGGCATATATTAAAGATTTCTCCATTGTGAATATTCAAAGTATCCATGTATTAAAAAGATGGACTGTAAATGCAAAGTCGGGATCCGTAGTTTCTGATCAAGGTGAAGAATTTGTAGATAACTCGCATGATACTGCTACAATCCGTTACAGTAAACTCTGCCAAGAAGCTATTAACATTGCAATTAAAGGTTCTACGTCCACTGAAATGTACAATGTCACGAAGGTAATTCTTGATAGAGCATTAAAAGAGGTCGACGAAGCTTTGAAAAATCTCCCAGATAAATCCACGGATCAAGCACTAAGAGCTGAATGCGTAGAGAACACACCGATGCCCCAGCTGAACCCTATACTTGATCCAACCATTGTTAAAACGAAAGGGAGAACTGGCAAAATGAAATCATTTCTCGACAAGAAAGATAAAAAAAGAAAAGCTGATGCTAGTACTAGAGCAGCTAAAACATCTAAGAAATCTACCAGGTATATTCTATTAGTCTTATTTTGATCCCTTACATTATTGATATGACATGTGCACATAAATTTGATGTTTGTTTATTCATGTAGTACTGTTGGATCAAACAAGAGATCAAGAAGTGAAACTAATAAGAGGTCAAAGGCTGAAACTACAAGACAACCACGTGGGAAAGCAAGTATGTATAATTGTATTGTCAATATCAGTAAAAAACCAATAATGTACTTTAAATATGTGATCAATTTTACATTTTCCTAAAATAATACGATATATATTTTTCTTTGTTAATTAACTGTAGGACACGGCATTCACTCTGTTAAAGTAAGCCATAGTAACCAGCGTAAGGGAGTTGCACCAGTAAATGACCTTACTGAGTATGTATTTCTCATATATATTGGGATTAAATATTTTATTTGTTTAGATCGCGACCACCTGTCTTAGTAAATGTATATTTTAATGTTTATGCACAATTTTAGCAGGGATAATGATCAATATGAAGACAATATTGTTGGTGGTAACGAAATCTTGAGTGGATCAAGTCAGGTGATAATATTCCCAATTAAGCTCAACTTCTTATTTATAGTTAAAATCTTTTTCTTTAGTGCTTGACTAAACATACTTGAAATATTGATTTTTGAATCCAGGATGAAGAACAACCACGAAAAAAAAAAGGTTCTTTTGACCTAAATGTTGATCCTGATTCTGAATAGGTATACATTTAACTTTTAAATAGATCAACTTTCTTATAATTTCCGATGAAGTATAAAGATCATTTAATCAAAAGTCTATGGCATATGTATACGATATAATTATTTTTATGTTCATTAGCGGGTGGAGGATAAAATTGGCGTCACAAAGAATGCCGTTGAAGAGATTTGCCCGGAAATTTTAAGAAATAAAGAAGAGATTAAAAACATCATTTTTTTTATTTTTTTTTTGATTAAGCTCTTTGGAAAATCTGACCACCATAGTGAAAGAATTTCTTGATTTAAATTTCTTTTTTTTTGATTAAGCTCTTGATTTAAGAACAAGGGAACAATTAGAATAAACAAATTGACTTGTTTTATTTGGATATTCAATTCAATGTACTTATTGGGTATTGTCTCATTTGCTGTCATCTGTCAAGGCTAACGAAGCATGTGCCACTGCCATATAGGGATTAGCATTTGCATGTCCCAGACTCCCATGATTCAAAAGAAAGCCCATATAAAAATATTCCCTACCCAATTTAAATTGAGGAAGTTATTTAATGGTAGAGGGACTGTATTCTAAATATATGGAAAACATATCAGGGACTTAATAAGGAATAGACTAGATTTATGTGGGTGTGTCAGAGAAACTAAATATAGTATAGAATAAAAACTAATTATATTCCGTATCTTATGTTCCTAAAATCTATGATTCATATCCAACGGTCGGTGAGTGCGACTTCATTTTTCTTCGCACGCGGAAGCTTGCGTGATAGCAGGACCCAAATTATAAACACGAATCTTGCCCAAATATGTTTTGTGTTTATGAAATCGATGTGAATCAAGTCTCATATATGAGTGAAAGCTTTTCATATGAGGATTTTGTCTAAAACTTATTAGGACTCATTGTATGTCGTATTTTCTTCCCAAAGGTGATTTGCGATGATACCAAGTCTTGCTTTTGAGTTTAAGATGTTATTTTTTTGCTTATTGACATGCTATTTACTTGGTTTATGTTATAACTGTATAAAGTGATAATAAGCATGTGTGTGTTGTGTGGATCTGAATTTCAGTGGAATTGTGATTGTGGTTTATCATCAAGTTTATTCAATGTTGAGTTTGAATCAGAAATTCAGTAGGAGTGGTGTTTGTAGATTGTTTGTAGCTTGTTTATCATCATTCTCTTATTCTTGTAAGGTTTGTATGGTTATATAGTAGTCTCTAGTTTTGAGATAAAGCATGTGTTTATGTGTTGTGCTTGAAAGTCAATGGGAATATGATGTTTATGGTTTAATCATCACATTTGTTTCCTTATTTTGTAAGGTGTATATGCTCATAAAGTAATTTCGGTATGAAATATGGTTCTCATTCGATATCATCAAATGTCCTAAAGTTCTTGGTCTCATTATGAATACGATCATAGTGCTTAATTCGAGCAAGACAATGGGGATATCAATAAGGAGAAAAAGCGGGTGACGTAAGAGCATATGTAGTGCTACTTTTATGGCTTTCAACTAAGCCAATAAGTTACAAGTGCAATTCTGTTTTTGGCATAAAATAAGCCAAATGAAGTTTTAAAGTTCATCTTGGTTTTGGCGTAAAGCTAAGCAATAAAATGTTTTTATGTTTTTGAAAAAAAAATGTTTTACTTGAGAATAGTAGGTCGTCTAGTTTTCTGATTATGGAAATGGCTTACGCATCTTAAATATGACTTGTGGGTATCTATAGTCGAAGTCTAGCGTACTATTTGACTCAAGTATGCGGCTTGCATAAAAATTCTCTTATAAAGTTTTATAAGAAAAGATTTGTTGCTTAAACAAGTGGGAGATGTTAACATTTATGTGTTTTGCGCAACAAATCTCCATTTGGTTAAACTAATCTTGCTTATACTACGTTAAGTCGGATTAGTCTTGATTCTTATTAAGCATGTTTATGGTATTAATCATGCATTAAAGACTAGCTTAAGGTTAATGCTAGATAAAGGTTGAGTCTAAGCATGACATGTCCTTTAGCTTGACATGTCATATGAGGTGTCCAATGTAGCCATGAGGTGTCATCCAACTCATGATGGAAAGGTTGGTGGACATGTGGCAAGCATGACTTGGACTCTCTTCTAGCCTCACAAGTTTTCCTTAAAATCAAATATGTTTTCATGCCATCATGAAGTATTGTGAGGAAATAAAAATTGATAATAAGTCATGAAAGGTTTAAGTGTCTTGTGTGTGTTTCTATTTCCTTGTACTCAATCAATTTCAAGTATGAATTATATGTAGTGTCATAGCTATGCGTGGTGCTGTTTTCAATGAGTTGTTGAGTATGCTAATACTAGTTTTTAGTCTAATTTCAGCATTTAGTGAGCTTATAAGTTGTTTAGTGGTAAAGCATAAAGATTAAGGAGCTGAAATTCCAACAAATACAACATAATCTTCAAAGTTCAAACTAATCTACGCTTTAACTATGGATTAATTTTCATCGGTAAAAAAAAATGCATCATAATCTTTCTTTTCGTACACATATAGATATTTTGCTATCTAATTTCATGATAGTGAATCATAAACTAAGTCTTCTTCTAATTCTTAATTATAGTTTTAATAATTCTAATGATCAAATAATAATTGTGAGAAAATTAATGCGATTATAGTGTTTCGACGGTAATGTTGTTGATAATTATATCAATGAGGGAGGATCCATGAAGGGGTAGATGATTGTGTTATACGTCTCGAATCTTTCTCATTTTTGGTAGGAATGTAGAGTCTTATAAGAGGAACGTATCATCAAAGTATTATATTCAAATTCATTGTCGTTTGAATTTTGCGGAGAAAATTACGCAAATCATATATGATAGTGTCCATCTAAGAGTGTCATAATGACATTATTATGACATGGTGCAATCATCTTTTCTATGAGATCCAAACGAAAATGAATTAAAATAATCTCATGATGACATGTTCCTCTTATAAAGCTCTATGTTCCTACCAAAAATGAGAGCATTCCGAAATACAAAACTTCACAATCCACAAACTTTAATTTTAACAATTAATCTTCGGCTGTTGATATTCAAAATGGAATATGGTAGTCTTACATGTCTCAGAATGATCTCATTTTTGGTTGGAGCGTAGAGCTTTATAAAACGAACACGTCACCGTAAAATTAGCTTCAAATTCATTATCTCTTGGATTTTGTAGAAAAAATAGTCATGATAATATCATTATCATTAACCACCTCATTGGATCATGTCCCATATAAGTATGGGAAAGGTGTTGTGTTGAGTTTGGTTCTTAACATATGAAGTCAGCGGCCAAACTAGAAACTAAACTTAGGGGAAGCAAATTTTCATAAGGGGTAACAAAAAAGTAAGATTAGGCTTGGGGGAGATTTTATGCTTTGGAAATTTAGGCTTGGAAGCCCAATGTAGAGGGGTAGCAAGTGCACACCCTTGCTACTAATTGGATCCTGCACTGAAAGTCATTTTTCCCCATTTTTCTAGCTTTTGCTGTAACAAAAATCTACTTGAAACTCGTAACTTAGTTCAACACAAGAACAAAAACCCCACGTGCTCTCATTTGTTTCTTATATTTCGTGTCGATCCAAGTATACTTTTCATGTTGAAATAATTGCATCACAAATTCAAGTTTTAGTCAAACTTTGGTACCAAATGATGAATCATCCTTCCAGAAATAATTTGACACCACCTCCTCATGACTCCAAAAAGACAGGAAATAAAAATATCTCACTACCTAATAGGCTGTAACCTATAGTCAACATACGAAAAAACACGATTAAGAATCCTATTATTGGGGCTGCGGGTGTGATTTTGGGCTTAAAATACTAAGTGGAACACAAATGGTACAGGGGAGATTAGATTTATGCAAAAATTCAAAAATACCCTCGATAATTTTAACTTATTCCCGTTTTACCCTTAAAAAAAAAAAAAAAAAAAAACTCACCCTTATTCATTCCCATTCTTCTCCTTCTTCTTTCTGTTTTATTTCTTCTTTTTTTCTTCTTCTTCGTCGATTAAACTCATTCTATAAAACCATGAAACCTAAGGAAAATTTAGGCCAATATTCGTTGAATCAACCTCCTTCTGAAGTAGAGAAACCAACTTCATCCAATGAATATGAAACTGAATATCAAGAAGAAGTGAATGAAGGAGATGCACCAGCCGCCGCGAGTCCTAATATGACAGCAATAAGGTATGAATTTCAAAACCCACTCTTTATTTAAGCGTTTTGTTGATTATTATGCTGGTTTCGAAAATTTTAGGTCTGAAAAAACAGTTTCTGAAAATGCTTACGGCTGGGAGTTCTTGTATTCCCAGCCGTAAATAGGTCTCATGGTTGGGATTGATTTTTTCCCCAGCCGTTTATATGTTACAGGGTTGGGATATCTTAGAACTCCCAGCCGTTTGTAGGATTTACGGTTGGGATATCTTAGAACTCCCAGCCGTAATATAGTCGATGCGTACGAGATGGAGAAATCCTATCATGTGTATACGGCTAGGATATTCCTAGCCGTATATTCTCCTGTGTTCGAATTTTTTTCAGCGGTAATATTTACGTCTCGGTCTTTCTATCCGTAAATTTGTTTCCTGACCGTGATATTTAGTTTCCTAGCCGTTTATAGATTACGGATTGGAATTTCCTAGTCGTATATAATATTGTGCTGAATATCAAACCAACTGTATTTACACGTATAGGTTTTCCTATCCGTTATTTGTTTTTCGGCTGGATCGCTCATTTAGTTTCCTAGCCGTTTATATATTACGACTTGGAATTTCCTAGTCGTTTTTTATTACGGATAGATCGATTATTAATTTCCCATCCGTTATATTTGTTGCGTCTTGGACTATCCAATTTTCCTAGCCGTTTAGGTTGTCACGGTTTGGTTGTGTCAAAATTTCCCAACCATTTCTGCTTATCTACTATTGGTTTGTGGCCTTGTTTGTCTTTGAACAGAGGAAAAGAAAAGAAGAAGAAAAGATCACAAGAAGTAACACCTCGTAGTGACCCGACTCCGCAACCTCGTCATGCAAAACCATCGGTTGCAAATGCAAGGAATGTAAGTGGAGTTGTGACTGCTGGAGAAAATGAAGGTGGAGGAG
Source organism: Papaver armeniacum (assembly GCA_023531295.1). Taxonomy (NCBI): domain Eukaryota; kingdom Viridiplantae; phylum Streptophyta; class Magnoliopsida; order Ranunculales; family Papaveraceae; genus Papaver; species Papaver armeniacum. Next base: position 4,379 of record JAJJWW010010766.1, on the reverse strand, counting down.
ATGGAGTTGGAGTTACTGGAGGAACTAAAGTTGCTGTTAATTGAGGAACTGAAGTTGTTGTTAATTGAGGAACTGAAGTTGGCACTTCTAGTGGTGGAGGAAATGAAGGTGCACTTTTTGTTACTGGAGGAACTGAAGTTGGCACTTCTAGTGGTGCTGCTATTTATAAAGGTAAATCCATAGTTGAGGAGGACAACAAGGAGAAAAGAAGAAGTCGACCAAAGACAACGACAAGAAAAGTAATTGATGCTATGGAGCCTTTACCTCCCAAAAGGAATGGGAGACCTTGGGGTGAGGCAAGAGATCATTACGTCTTGATTGGCTACACGTCTTCATGGGCTGCTAGGCTTTATGGCACAAAGGTAATAAATCAAATTACAAATATGTTATTTTCATTTTGTTATTGATTATTAATTATAACAACCAATATTTTTTTTGATCGTTAGACAATGAGCATCCAGATGTGATAGCTTTGGTAAAATCTTCTGGGTTGTAATCCCGAATCGAGGCTTTGCGAAGACAGACATATGATGTTGTGACGGTTGTGGTTTTAGAAAAGATTTTTGCACGAAACTATGACTTTTCATATGCCGTTCGGCGAGATGACTATCACTTCGGATGACGCAAAGCAAATAATTGGTCTTGCTTTTGAAGAAAAGGCTGTTTTTGAGGGTTTCAACAATTATATGGCTTTTGATGAGCTTTATGCCTTGGCAAAAGACTGTCTTGGGTGGGGAAAAGATGAAGCCGAATAAGAGTTTGAGATAGGGTATGGAGCCGCGCCGAGAGCTAAAAGGAAATTTAGTGTACCGAGCGAATTTAGTGAAACTATTAATATGGCAAGGAAGATTAATTTGGTTCATCTGAAGGATAAGTTTGGGAATTCTGACCGTAAGACTAAGAGTGGATTAGTGGTGATGGACGCAGAAAGAGCTAGACATACGACTATAACTTACTTGTTGCACGCTCTTGGGACCGTATTTTTCCCTGATTTCTCAGGAAATGAGGTAAATGCTTGTTATTTGCAGTGGATGAAGACTCCCAGTCTCGATCCGGATATAAATGAGGTACCTAGGTACTCGTGGGCTACCTCCCTCCTGCTGATGTGTTGGACTGTCTTTGCAAAGCTTCTAGATGGAACGAAACACAAATTACGGGATGTGTTGCTCTTATCCAGGTATCTTTTTGTTTTAATATAACGAATGTTTATTTATTTTACTTTTATATATTAGTTTATCTTATTCATAATATTTTTTTTTGACGTAGTCATGGGAATACGACCATTTTAAAAGCTTGAGGCCTACTCGGGACAAAATGGCCTCTAGAAAAACCTACAGGAGGAAGATACTCCTTTGGAGGGACCCAACACAAGGCTAAAGAGACGAAAATGGTCGAAATGAGGAAAAAATTGGATGCTTTGACAATCGAAGATGTGGCCTTTGATCCATATTTGAAACTTGATGAGGATGGAGAAGATGAAGTTGGTGATCTGATATTTTTACTGATATGGCCACCTATCACGAGACCTTTGTTTCATGCAAGCCAAGTTCGTCATTTTAGATCCTCGTAGAACGCTCCGCCAAATCGGTATTGTCCGAGAAAATTGTACACCAAGAAACTCCTTTTAAATGAAGAGCGTAGCCAAACTCCCAATTTAAGGACAAAGATGTCAAATTGAACTATGAAAATTCACCATCTATCGAGTATTGGAATGCTCGTTCCCAAGAAGTAAACCAAATGAGTAGAAAACTGCTTGAAGCTTCTCATGTGACTTCCCAAGCGGATGCAAATTACATGGAATGATATCAAGAGTGGGCTCATCCTTATGTGGAAAATTTAGATCCGGATGCGCTGAGATATTTCAAGAAAGCAGAGAAAGAGAGTTCAAAATCAAAGGCATCAATGAATGAAGAAGATGATTGGGAGAAGATGGTGGTACGTATACTACTAATTATGTTTGTATATGTTTTTTTTAATGATCTATGAATAATTAGAGTATGTGTGTTTGATATGAAAAAATAGGTTGAACGAGTTAATTGGGTGGCCAATGACATCACCCGTATGATTAATTTGGGTGAGGACTTATCGGTACCTGAACAAAGATTACTCCAGAATCGAGTTAGAGGCATAATAATCCCTGATAAATGAGGTTTATATGCTTATGAAGAGGACCGACCGAGGAGAGATAAAAGGGCGAGGTCTCATTCTTCTAGCGACGACTCGGACACTCCACCCCACACACACACCGTATTGTCACGCCTTCAAATGATCCAAGCAATTTTTAGCGAAGGTATAACTTGGAAATACAATGGTTCAGTGATCTCTTATCACCCCCTTGTATTTCAGACTTATAATTTTGCACCAATGCAAACAGCCAACTCTACCAAGAGTATGCAACAGAAGTCTTACTCAGATTTTCTCTACCGACAATGTAGCCCATACTACGGAGGTTCTTGCCATGTTTATGCTTCACAGAAATGGGGAGTATAATCAAATCAACATCAAACCAAAGACAAATGTATAAGCTAACAAACTCATTTTTATTAGCTTAAGGGGAAGATACAAAATCGTCCAGCCAATGGACCTTACAAGCTTATTCTCTAAGCTTACACCAAACTCACTCTCAACTGCAATATGGTTCCTCAATACTCGAACTATTGAACCACCTGATTTGTGTAGTTTCTCGCTATTTATAATGCCAAGAATCGAGGCAACCAGTATGCAACTTTCATTGCACGCCCCATGAACAACCATCTATCCATGGGCAGTTCCCTAACCGCCAGTTCCACTTTTTGATAGGTGTAGAATACACCTAATTTACTATCTAGTAGTTTATGCTTTCTTTGCTATTTTTCTTGCAAATTATGTATTTTACGCTTGTTTTGAGTTTTATAGCTACTTTGGAATCGCACGGAGGAAAAGAAGAAGAAATCACCCAATTTGAGCCAAAAGGGCAAAAAGGTCATTTTACAGGCGATTGATATATGGAGCCCGAGTCAAGGTTATAAGCAACTTTTGGGAGGATCACTACGAGACAGGGCAATTCAGAAGTTAAGGGGCTGCCAAATTGGGTAGCCCTTATCCAGAAACATAATGCTGTTATCAATGGTAAAAGGGTTGGGTTATATCCATGAATGTTGAAACCCAAACCCATTTAACCCACACCCTAAACTCTGACCCATACCCAAGCCCACATATCTGAATCAACCCACACCTCAAACCCATATACCCACACCTGTACCCGGATCCGTGTAATTAAAACCCAAACTTGAAATTGAGAAAACCATCTCTCATTCAATCATTTCACATCTGAAGTCGAAGAGAGAGCGCCATGGTCAGCGATTAATTTGTTCAAGAAATTGAGAAATTGAGGAACACAGAGAATACAGATGGAGAGGAGCTCAGAGAGAGTAGATCGAGAGATGGAAATGGGTGTCGCGGATGAAGAATTAGGGTTCGATTTGTGGATAATGGATCTGGAGGTGTTTGAATAGACCATTTGGAATCGACCGGGATCGAGAATCGATAATGGTGGCGCTATGAAGCTCGGAAGCTCAAACAAGATAGAAAACTCGGGGATAATGGGTTTCGATTTGAGATCGTTCTTGTTAGTCCAGGAAGGCTGTGTGTTTAATCGTTTATTTGTGAAGATCGGAATGGAAGAGGATTTGGTCTGGTGAGGCGAGAACGAAAAGGGTTCGATTGATGAAAAGAAGCGAGATGGAGTTCGTGCGGATGTGGAGTTCAACGAGTCGAATAAGACTCATGTTCTTGTACGAACTAGGCGAAAGTTGAATTGGAGGAATTAGCAGCCGGTGGTCTTGTTGGTTGGGTCGAGATTGAGAGCAAATGATGATGATAATACTGATCATGGAGTTTGAAGTTTTGAGACAGATTGAAAAGAAGCTAATGATTGATGATTTGTGAGATTGTTGAATCCGTGAAGATAGTGGCGCTGTCAAGAACCCACCAAGCGAGATGCTAATGGTGATGCAGTGTGATTTTGATGTCGGAGTATGGGTTTGTCAAGATGATGTTTTACGTACGGGATCGATGGAAGGTGTTTGAGCGGAGAGAGTATGAAATAGGACTTAAGAGAATGAATGAAACCATAGATGAATGTGTAGGAATGTGCGAGAGAAGGACTCATAGAGTGGTGAATATGGCACAGGCGGCTCGGGGCTTGCAATGAAACCGGTGATGGTGTTGTGAGTTACGAGGATGGTGGTGTGGAGGTTGAAGTAATGGCGAGGAGGAGAAGCTACAAATGCGAGTCTTTGTGATGGTGAACCCAGATGGCAAACTTGCAAGACAATGACAGGTCTTTGTGTTGGTGGAGTTAATGCGAGGTAATATGACTCGATGCCGTGAACCGTTAG
>JAJJWW010010765.1:0-79232 GCA_023531295.1 Papaver armeniacum | reverse complement strand
TTGTAATTTGTCATATCCTAATACTTTCAAGCTAACCTATACGAAGTTTAACTCTAGTACATAATCAAGCAACTCTTAACATGAGTTTTGATTCACTAAAATATAACAACCAAACTTGACATACCAACGCTTGGTGGGTTCAACCGAGCCATACTCTAATATAAGCAATTTCCAAGTGATTGAATGATCAATACGAAACTTTTCAAGTCGACATCAAATGACTGTGTCACACAAATCATGTAATATGTTTCAAGGAAATTTCCTCATGATCATCTTTTGACTTATTATTTAGTTTCCAACAAATAAATTGTTTCCAACTAAAGTCGTCAAGAATTATGATGAACGTAGCTAAGACAAAAAGCTAGAAATAGATAAGTTAGTTATACTCAGCATGAAATAACAAATGTGTATGATATGAAAGACTATATCGTATTACGACTTTTGTCTCAATAGGAGATAGAAGAATAGAATTGAATTGAATTGAATTTCTGTGTGATAGAAAAGTTTTAGTCTCCACATACTTTTTTCTTGATGCAGTTCCTCCGAGTTCTTCAATAGATATTCGTTTTCAGTTGTAAGCGCCATGAAGTCTAAAGCTCAACTACACAATCTATCCTAGTCTGAAACTCCTATAGATAGACTAGAAATCAAGACTATAGTTTTGATCAGCTAAAATTGACAAACAAGATTGAGATATCAATGCTCGCGGGTTAGGCCGAGCAATGCTCTAACAATAACGATGTAAAAAAGTTGCGCAAATTATGTGGATGATAAAAGGGGATCATCCTGGGTTGTTAAATGAAGAACTAAAAATAAGATCTCATACCAAATTTGCTAAAGACAACAGGAGATGGTTTAGTCATGACGAATGTTATGAAATTTACAAGGTTCACTTGCAGGAATTCAATTTTCATTAAGTATTGTGTTATGCAAAAAGGTTAATTTTTAATGAAATGTAAAACTAGTTTTGATTTGAACATTAATCTAAAATATAGTTTTCATTATTGAAAACAAAAAGATTACATTACAAATATTTAAACTAAATTATGTCCATAAACTACTCATTTGCTTGATCATTTCCTCCCTGACCAAAAGTCCAATTGCACGTATTTTCTGGATCAAGAGTGTTATTCAACATATTAGTTATTGAGACGGTTTGAGGATGACTTGGTGGTTGAGTTTCTTCAGAATCATCATAACCTTGCTAAGTAATGGGTTCACTCGGGCACATGGGAACATGATATAAATTTATAAATGCATGTGGTTGAAATGTTGGAGCTTGATGAAATGGTTTAAATGCGGAAGTTGAGGCATTTGGGATTGAGGCAATTGGGGTATACTGATTCGATTTCCCGTTTACTTGAATATTCACACCACCACCAGGAGTCATTATGTCAGTTTGATATTGGTTAAAAAAACGTGCGGGAGTTTTATTCATGCCAATGTTATCCTCACATTCACGTACTACTTTAGTATTTAACACTTCATTTGGAGTAGAGATTTCCGGTACATCCTGCATAGAACGAATTATAAAAAAAAATTCTTTCACTTCCATGATTTCCACGACTTCGCGGACTTCCACGACTTCGCTGACTTGATCCAATGGTTCTCATACCTCTACCACTGGGACTCATACCTCTAACACTAGGACTTATGCATATACAACCACCATGACTTGTACCTGTACCACCATAACTTGTTCATGTACCATCATGATCTTAAAATCATGGACTCATGTCAAACACCATGCTTTCCCTCACTTTTTGCAACTCATCCAAGTGGAATCTATGAAATCCCTGTAGTAGAGCAGGATAATCGTTCAACTGGTTCGGATACTGCTCCAGTGTAGCATTAACCCCCTAGTATGGATAAGTTCGTTCAAGTGCACTAAAAAATGGATGACTAAAAATCTCTCCAGATGTGGTGGATAGATTTTGTACATCCCAAGAAAATGGTGGCATAGTCGACGATGAACCCTCTTGAGTAGGATATGCAAATGCGTTGCCCGTCTCTGGTGGAGGTTGGGAAGGAAAAAATACACCAAGTGGCATCCTACCTAAAGCTGGGAAATCCATACGACCCAAATTTTGCGGTTGCATAACAATATTGGGATTGAGAATAGTGTTAACCCAATATAAGTAGTCAAGTCTGTCCACCGACTCATGGATCAAATTTTCAGCATCTTCCCAATTATAAATTTCCTTTATCAATTTTTCCCAGTCATCTTGAGAAATCTCTTCATTTGGATATGGGTTTATGCTATCACTGTTCTTCTCTTCAATTGAAGAAATAGTCTTTTACCGTAATACCAAACACCCTTTTCAGAAATATGGATATATAACACAATCATTTTAAGGCTTAGATGTAGCATATTCTATGAGTTTGTTCTTCTTCGAACTTAGGAATTGGTTCATAAAGCATGGAGACAAGGTTAAGGCTTGTTCTACACAACTATTGAATCCTCTGAACGATAGCGATATGATGACCATCTTCAATCTCTTCTTGCCAATTATCGGTGGGATTGTTAAGAGAAGGTTCAAAAACACGGAAACATGTATACCACCAATTGGTTAGTAAATTTTTCATATCAAAATTATAAATAAATAGTGTGAAAAATATTGTTTCTTACCTCCAACACTCCCCAAAAAGCATTAAAACTATATTTGACACACGTCGAGCAATTATCGAGGGATATGCAAAGCTCTGATAAAATTGGATACCCCTAGTCATATGTTGGTGCTTTCTCTAAATCTTCTAATGCTTCTAGAAAACCGATTAACACCACTGAGCTAGCATTTGGAAACAGACACTGGTATATTTTCCACAACACAAACAGACGTTCGAGCTCCTCATAATGCTCAGGGAACAAATATTATTTATTTTCTACCATGTTTTCGGACATTTTCCTAGCATAACGTTGCAAGAAACATTTCAACCCAACCACTTTTAATCCATATTCTCTTATTCGTCTCTATGCATCATTTCCTTTTACATCATTTGAGTATAAAGGAAGTCTTACTTTCCATCTATCTTATGCCTAATTTAGTATGTTAAATGGAAGTAAGTTTCCAACATATGGTGAAAAGACGAGGGTACCCAAATACACCACAATCTTTTATTTATCCACCTATAAGTCCTTTTACCGAAAGTGATCGTCTATGGTTAGATTCGAGACAATGCAAAAAAATCGGTATTGACACTTTGTGTGATCGTCTATGGATACGAGATCGAGATAATATGACTAGCAAAGTGTGATACTTGATAATAGGTTCGGACTTAACCAAACTCTACAAGATCACTATCAAGTATATACGGAGTTAACGTTTGTGTATTTTACTTTTAATTATAATAACAATCATAATTGGAGAAATAGAAAAGTAAAAGACACATCAAGATTTTGTTAACGAGGAAACCACAAATGCAGAAAAATCCCGGGACCTAGTCCAGAATTGAATACTCTCAAAATTAAGACGCTATACAAAATCTAAATGAACTTCGTATAGTTGAGACCAAGCAACTACCCCTAGTTCACTTAGTTCCCTAAGTATCCTTGCGCTTCCGACTTCAATGAGTGCACACACTGGAAAATTCCTTTGGATCATATTCCAAACAGTAAAGGAACAACAAATCTGTTTGGTAACAACTCTTTTGATTCTTTCAAGATAAAGATATCTCAAGTCATACACAAAGGCTCTTTCGTTTAATCTAATAAACTCCTTTCCCTGGTTAAATCAATCTATCCAATAACTACCAAAGTAGTTAAGTTTAGATTCACACTCAATCAAAATATATCTCAAAGAGAAATATTGATAATGCAGATCTCACGCAACTAATCAATCGAATAAATCTGATTCTAGTTGGATCCCAGCCGATCAAGGTTTGTGCACATCCAAATATATGAGAACTAATATTATTTCTCTTCAAATCTTCTTTAATCTTCAATAAACATATGCACAACACCACTTGAATATCTTGTGATCAATTACACACATAACGGAGTCTGTTAACAATAGATTATCACAAGATTTCTTTAGATCTACAAACAACTCTAAACATCCAGTCGATATTTCGATCTAGTTTGAGTGAATCTTATATCAGAATAGAATATTCTAAAGAATAAACAAACTAGGTGCAATCAAAGTTTCAACAACCGTTAGTCAATCAAATCAATCGAAAACTAATAACATTGCAATTATCTAGTTTCCCACCAACGGTGCTCGTAAAGCTTCTTGATCCCACAGAAGTCTTTAAACGAGCGGTGGTAAGAGATTTCAACTAATTAGGATACTTTCCTCTCCAATTAGACGGCTCCACCAGAAACAACAAAAAAATGAAGTTTTCCTGGCTCTTAGGATAGTTTGCTAGAAATGCAAACTTAGATATTTATAGACCAATGATGTTTGGACACCAACGAATTTTCAAAACCGATAATATTCTCAAGATATGCAATGAATAAAAAAAAATCAGTTTTCCTAATTCCAATAAATGCTTGACCAAAAACTCCGAAATCTCTCAATAGAAAATCTCCAATTAGTAAATGCACATTACTAATTTTTATTCTCTAGAGATATGCATTTAATTACTGATAATTAAAGCATATAAAATAAAAATCTTAATTAAAAGATTCTCAATCTCCTTGAGTACTAAGGAATTATATTTGAACAATAAATGATAAGAGTTATTGTATGTGTTCAAAGTATGTTGACATCTTTTCACTGTAAATCCTTATTCATATTTGCATGGATTTACATTCTTGGAATTGGTTTTACCACACTTCCAAACAAGTTTAGAATTGGTTACCTTGTATTCCAAGATAATTATATGATTGATCAAATATCAAATCACATACATGGGTTCAATCAGTTTCTACCAATCACTAGAATCGGTTATACCTTAATATGAAAACACTTGTGATCGGTCACACAAGTTACCAGGACCGAATACATCAATTACTAGGATCAGGTACATCAATTACCAGAACCGGATACCATATTTTCATTGTATTTCTTGTGACCGGTCACACCAGTTACCAGGATCGGTTCCACCAATTATCAGGACCGCTCACACCAATTACAAATATCGATCATACCATCTCATGGTGATTACTTAGGATCAGTTATACCAATTTATAAAAACTAGTCATACCAAATCATAAGTCAGGCATTGTGATTAGTTATACCAAGATACATAACAAAGTTACCATCGGTTCTACTATCTCACACATATTGGTGATCCAAAGATTTGCAATGAATATCCGTACCAATAATCCTAACAATTTCCATTTCTATTCATAAAACAAGTTCATGAATGTACTTCCTTTAAACAAATGTAAAACATTGTTTCCTAGGTTAAAATCTTCACCATAACCTATTCACATAACCATAACAGTATATACAAGATTATGTCGATGTCATGTCTACGAAGTTCAAAAGATAAGCGTTATACTTCGTAGTCGAATTTCCTAATACTATGATCATACAAATATGACCATGTCACATCGCTAGAGTATTATACAATATAATATGTACAGTATATACATCATCGCAGTTATGTTTTCGATATAGCACGACTTGAAAGATACGTTAGGAATGAAACAGTTCAAGTCAATATTACTAACCTCAAGAGGAAGGATGATGTTGTCGTTGTAGTTCGCTTCTTCTTCACATTCTTCAGGTCTTCGGAGTAATACTTGTATGTCTCAACATTCCTAGACTTTCTAGCCTAACCTAAACGAAGTTGACTCTAGTATACAATCAAGCGGCTTTAGATGAGTTTTGACAAACTAAAATATGAAAACCAAACTTGACATACCAACGCTTGGTGAGTTCAACCGAACTATGCTCTAACACATGGAATTCCCGTTAACATGTTGTTGATGGTGGTTTTTAGCTTAGGGTTAAAATCATAAAACACTAAACCCTAGCAGACAGTGATGTCACAACATTTAAAGTAACAAGCATTTACTAGGCACATTTACTGAAACCTTTAATGTGTTCCTAAATAATTACCGGGGTATCTTTTTTAAATTAGGGTTACGAAAAGAAAAACCGTAATTCCAACGTGTGCCAATGGCAAATCAGGCCAGCCACACCGACCGCGCCATGGTATGCCAACCATGCTAGTCGCACCTCTGTGCGAATGGAAAATCATGCCAGCCACACCGACCGCGCCAAAGCATGCCAACCATGCTGATCGCACCTCTACGCCAATGGAAAATCATGCCAGCCACACCGACCGCGCCAAAACATGCCAACCATGCTGGCCGCACCTTTGTGCCAATGGCAAATCAGGCCAGCCACACCGACCACGCCAAGGAATGCCAACCATGCTAGCCGTACCTCTGTGCCAATGGCAAATCATGCCAGCCACACCGACCGTGCCAAAGCATGCCAACCATGCTAGCCGCACCTCCGTGCCAATGGAAAATCATGTCACCACACCGACCGCGCCAAAGCATGCCAACCATGCTAGCCGCACCTCTATGCCAATGGCAAATCATGCCAGCCCACACCGACCGCGCCAAAGCATGCCAACCATGCTAGCCGCACCTCTGTGCCAATGGAAAATCATTCCAGCCACACCGACCGCGCCAAAGCATGCCAACCATGTTAGTCGCACCTCTGTGCCAATGGCAAATCATGCCAGCAACTTCGACAGCGCCAAAGCATGCCATCCATGCTAGCCGCACCTCCGTGCCAATGAAAAATCATGCCAGCCACACCTACTGCGCCATGCCAAACGCACCTCACCATGGCCCCATGCCACGCCACCATACTGGCCTTCATTACGCGGCTATCAAAACGAAGGCGTGCAACAATCAACGGTTGCCCTTCAATCACATGAGCAAATCTTGGCCGTCTAAGGTTACCAAACGACCTTTTCCCCAAAACCCTAGCTTGGTCACGCACCTAGACCAAGCTAGTCATGCCATGCGCCTATGGCAAACCCTTGTCCCCACATGCCAAGCCAAACTAAACTTATCCAAGCTATCCGCGCCATGCCAAACGCACTTTGCCTTGACCCTAGCCATGCTAGTCACACCATGCCAAGCCAAATGCCCTTTCCTTGGCCCTAGCCACGCCATACGCCCATGGAAAGCCCTTGGACCCACATGCCAAGCCAAAACCGTACCTAGCCGAAGATAGCCATGCCATACGCCCATGGCAAACCCTTGGCCCCACATGCCAAGCCAAACCAAACCTAGCCAAGCTAGCCGCGCCATGCCAAACGCACTTTGCCTTGGTCCTAGCCATGCTAGTCACATCATGCCAAGCCACACGCCCTTGCCTTGGCCCTAGCCACGCCATACGCCCATGGCAAACCCTTGGCCCCACATGCCAAGACAAGCCAAACCAAACCTAGCCAAGCTAGCCGCGCCATTCCAAACGCACTTTGCCTTGGCCCTAGCCATGCTAGTCACATCATGCCAATCCAAACGCCCTTGCCTCGGCCCTAGCCACGCCATACGCCCATGGCAAACTCTTGGCCCCACATGCCAAGCCAAAATCGCACCTAGCCAAAGCTAGCCACGCCTAAGGCGAACCCTTGGCCCCACATGCCAAGCCTAACCACACCCTAGCCGCGCCACCCTGTTGGCCTTCCCTACGCGGCCACCAAAACGAAGGTGTGCAACAATCAACGGTTGCCCTTCAATACCATTAGCAAATCCTAGCCATCCAAGGTTACCAGACGACACATGGTAACCTTTGGCCCGAAAACCTAAGTTTGGCCACGCCAAACCTTGCCATGCCAACGGCATGCCAACCTAGCCGCGCTACCATGTTGGCCTTCCATATGTGGCCACCAAAACGAAGGCGTGCAACAATCAACGATTTCCCTTCAATCCCAGGAGCAAATCCTAGCCCTCCAAGGTTACCAGACGACACCTGGTAACCTTTGGCCCGAAAACCTAAGTTTGGCCACGCCAAACCTTGCCATGCCAACGGCATGCCAACCTAGCCGCGCACTCTGTTGGACTTCCCTATGCGGCTACCAAAATGAAGGCGTGCAACAATCAACGGTTGCCCTTCAATCCCAGGAGCAAATCCTAGCCATCCAAGGTTACCAGACGACACATGGTTACCTTTGGCCCGAAAACCGAAGTTTGGCCACGCCAAACCTTGCCATGCCAACCTAGCCGCGCCACCATGTTGGTCCTCACTACGCGGCTACCAAAACGAAAGCGTGCAACAATCAACGGTTGCCATTCAATCCCATGAGAAAATCCTAGCCATCCAAGGTTACCAGACGACACATGGTAACCTTTGGCCCAAACCTAAGTTTGCACGCCAAACCTTGCCAGCCAACCTAGCCGCGCCACCACGTTGGCCCTCACTACGCGGCTACCAAAACGAAGGCGTGCAACGATCAACGGTTTCCTCCTATCAAGATGCAAAATCTCGATCGTCGAAGGTCACCAGCCGGGCAAGTTTCCCGAGCTTGACTTGCCAAGCCACAACAACGTGCTACATGTTTTCCAAAACATTCGAGACATCAACACAAACCGGGGATCCTCTTTGGGTATTGGTTTGGCGGTTTATAGCGTGCGACGTACACTACGCCCGTCATAAGGAAGTGTCATAAGGGTGAAGCGGTTAGTAAATACGGGAAGTTATGTGTGAAACATTCATGGGACATAAAGCACATGCGTTAACAACTTTATGGACATCAATTCCATAACATTAGCAGTTTCATGAAAACCAGTTTCATGCGTTAACCACTTTATGGACATCAATTCCATAACATTAGCAGTTTCATGAAAACCAGTTTCATGCGTTAACCACTTTATGGAGCATCAATTCCATGCATACGGTTACCACCTCCTCCCATTTACTTCCCCACTCTTTAATGAGACCAGTGTACGTTTTTACTCCGACTTGTATAAATAGGTCTTACCTATTTCCATTAAACAACAAGTTCATACGGGAGATACAACATTCAGAAATACTTACTTGCTAGCTCACCTTGTTAGCTCTCTCACTTTTCTGATAACAAGTCGTAGTAACACAACTACTCTTCCATAATCAACTATTCTGGTCTCACCACTTTTCTTGCTTCCCTCCACAAAACCAACCCATTCTCCTCCACTTTGTGATCGAAGCAAGTCCGAACGCCATTTCTTGGTTTAGGCCGGACTTGTACAAAGTTGATCTCTCGAATCTAAAGTACTCCCTTGCAGTACATTGTTTAGGGTTTAAATTGTTTCTCACCTTCACACCCGCAATTACCAAAACCAGCAGAAACCATTTTCACCTACAAACAATTGGCGACCACAGTGTGAGGTTCGATCTTTCGGTTACAATGTCAATTTTCAACTAGCGATCTCATTCTTCGACCCAGACGTCAAGATGGTAAAGGAAGGCGATCCACTCCGACTCGGTTACCCGACGACTCGATTATCAGTCATGACGCGACAAGGGATGACTTGGGACTTCCTTGAGGATAGAAGCAGACGATCCTCCCAAGGATCAATGGCTCGATTATCAGACAGTTCAGTAACGACTGGGGACTTTCCACGACGGTGTTCCCAGAGGATAGAAGAAGATGATCCGCCCAAGGATCAATGGCTCGGTTATCAGACAGCTTAGTAACGACTGGGAACTTTCCACGACGGTGTTCCCAAATGGGATAGAAGCGCATTTATCCACCCAAGGATCAATGGATCGGTTATCGACACGACCAGAACTACCGGGGACTTTCTACGACGGTGTTCCCAGAGGATAGAAGTAGACGAGCCGCCCAAGGATCAATGGCTCGGTTATCATACATCTCAGTAACGATTGGGGACTTTCCATGACGTTGTTTCCCACAAAACTAGGTCTTACACCGGAAGGTTCACTTTTCATCAGGAGACCTAAAACCGAGTAAGTCTTACCTAGGAAAGATACATGGTTTACTATTTCGAGTTTTCACGGGAAAGATAAAACCTATAGCCATGTTTTATCCCATGTCATCTACCAACACACGGTTCCATGGTTTTCCTGGAATGTCTGCGTCACTTTCATTCATAGCCAAAGACAATTCCATTCTAAACATTTCATTCAAAAAAAATATATAATCCAAACCGTCAAGGTAGCATTTATCTATTAACCCGAGAAAATCAAAAAATCAAAAACCAAAACCAAGCGTCTCATTTGCTTTTCAAAAAAAAAAACCTAAAGATAAGAGGTTCAAAAGACATAAATGTATTCAAGGAAAGTTTTTCAGCAGCGGCTTGCTCCTCTTAGCAAAGGCCTCCTTTGTACTGGAGATCCGCCCTCTTCAACTTCAAAGCATGTACAACTTCTTGAATTCCGCTTCTCGCTTCTTCACTATGTATGCGGAAGGACCTTCAACCGCTCCACCAATGACCTTTCAACATCGAGAGACCTTCAACGAACCAAGGAACGTTGAATTCGAAGCCCACGCACATGTCACAATGGAACTTCCAAACTTCTAGATTACATCCTCGTAAATTGTATGACCAAATCACGTTGCACATCTCATCAATCGAAGACAAGGCTTCCTCCACACGCTTGACCAACGCATGTCGACTAGTGATCTTCTTAGTCGTGGCAATGTGACCATAGCTTTCCCAAATCTTGGTATACAATGTCGCATGTTTAGCCGGGCACGCTAAATCCACCAATCAACACATGACCTGGGAAAGGGGCCGGATACGGAATATTGAAGGTGGCACCAGAATCAATCAAGAATCGGGCAGAGATCCCTAACTACGATTTCACCCCCCGCCCGAAGTGCTCTCCTCCTCCTGAGTCACGGCAACGCCCTCGGGACGATGAATCTCCATGTCCAAGTCGCTAGCTGGCACAGTTTCCGCAGTAGGAAGTACGACTACGTCTTTACTCTGGTGGTCTTCCACTTCAAGAAGATCCCCAGAAACGGTTTCCTCCTAAAAAATCAAAATTTAGTTTTACTGCAAAGAAAAAAAAAAAACATGGAGGGGACTCACCGATTCAGTTTCAGACTGACTAGATGAAGATTCAACACTGCTATCGGAAGAATTGCTCTCGCCACCGCTAGAACCTGAACTCTCATCCTTTTCGAGTTCCGCGTCATCATGGGTAGGCTCTGCAACGCCGCTCTCTGTCTCGACAAATGATGTTTTCTGACTGCTCGCAAGTTTGGCAAAGGAGTTCGTACTACTGAGACCCTGGACAGAATACAAGGGCGCATTCTCAGAAAAGGAACAAGGAAATAAACGATCCAGGCCAAGGTCAATAGGAGAACCGTACGTACCCACATATTGGATGAACTAAAAGTCGGCAGAACCGTGGAGTCTGACTGAAAGCCGCCCGCACGATCTTTAGATATTCGTTCCTTCACCTGGGGACTATCTGCATTTGGACTAATGGATTTTTGCTTGGGATCCCTCAGCAGTGGATATTCCGCTAAAACTGCAGGAGAAGGCTTATCCTGACGATTCTCTATCACATCATTCACGAATCCATGAATAGCAAGAAACTCATCCTGCCAAAATATGTTGTATTTGGAGGTCGTTTATGGATTCTGTTCCGCGAGGAAAGGAAGACTTTTACCCGACACAAGAGCACTATCATCGAGAACAGTTGATAACGGGATTTCTTGGACAACCGGCTGAAGAACAAGTGGGACCCCTTGGTCAAAACCCATATGTCGAGCAGCCCTATCAACATTGTAAGAGATCGCTTTGCAAGCTCCTCGAAAAAAAGATGGCACGTAGCCAGGCGTGCAGCTACGCATGAACACCATCTCTCCAACGCTCAGGCCCTCCTCATCAGAAGACAAAGACATATTCGAAACAGGAGCAAAGGTACTAATCTGAGTTATGGACGCATGCACTGGAGCCCATGGACGAAAATTAACCGCATACGAGTTGTCAAGAAAATTAATCGGGCTTCGACAAGCTTTTCGGCCTGTTCGACCAACGCAAAGATTTGGAGCCACCCTAAGACTCAGGAAGTATAGCCAACGGTTTCGGGGCATACTTCTCGAAATGCTCCCACAATCATGCCTGGAGAAAGGCGACATGAACATACAAATCCACTTTCATATGGTCGTTCGAGGCGCGCATGTTCGAAACCAGCTGATCCAGGTATGCATACAGAGATCCAAGAAACAAACCACCTAGGGGGAGAGCGACGCCCTTTGCTAATTTTATGGCAAATGTGATAAGTTCATGTCTTATCTCTTTCTTGCCCGAGTCGTCGTCAAAAATATCCCTGGATAGCCAAAGAGCCAAGAACGCCGCGACATGAAGTACTATATTCTTATGGTTCGACTCCAACTCGTTAGGAAACCACTGAGACACCCACCAGTCATAAAAGCACTTCGTCTCGTTTTTTTTCCAAACGAATCCATTTGACTTCGCAACCAGGGTGGCGCGAATTTCTTCTTCGTCTGCAGACAGCCTGACGTCGAGGTTTCCAATTATAGGAAGATTTAGCATCACAGCCACGCTCCAAAGAAATGGTCATTTCGCCCCACCTGCATATGGTCGTATGGGTGTCTGGACACCATATGGAAACAAAAGCAACCAACCCTGGAATGTCTTTCCTAATCTGAAGCACTACGGAAGCCGCAACAGCGTCAATAATCTGCGCCCTGGTCAAATTGGTCTTTACAGGTTCCTGGTCCATCATAAATCGCGTCCATTTCTCAAAGGAACGCAACGGACTTATAGGGATTTTAAAGTCGATAGAAGAGGCACGATATTCTTTTCTCTCGAAGGCAAAACCTTATTACGCCTCCCCGGCCGAACCGATCTATCCTCTCCTTCGCTTTCCGGGCCGATCAGAAGGATCGGCACATATTGGGGATGGTTTCTCCTAATCATGGCTGATGCCGTGAAGAACTCGTCATTTATGTTTGGCTTGGAATTACTCCCATCCCTCGGTACTACATAAACTGTTGACATCTTAACCAAAATTCTCTTACACTGTTTTCACCGCTGCGATAACCACAATGCAACAAGAAGAGCAGGAATTATTACATAAAGCGTGTAGAAATTATTCTATTGGACGCAAGGGATCCGCCTGGCACAAACTAATTGGTTTCAAAGTCCTTTCGTGCATACGCGAAAGTGGGGACTGGCAGACTCTACATCACCACTACATGCATCCGGAAACTCGCACTCAGCCAGATTGACGCGCCCAAAAAAAGAGGGGACCATGCACACGGCTACACCAAGACAGGGAGTAAACCCTAAAAACTAGGTTTTCATAGAAAAGGGATAGCAATTACTATCGCGTGCTTACTTTGCACAGCGAGTTGAGGTGGTCAACATTACTACAGTCATGGAAAGGTACACCTACAACTAGGGTTTTTTCACCAACACAAGAAGAAAAAAAAAAAGCAAGTCACGGAGGAAGTACTGGAAGACATACCCAATCCGCTCGCCCGCTTCACCGCTACCAAGCAACAAAAGAATAAACAATAAGGGCGTGAATCAAAGGGAGAGGCCAGCCATCCTTTTTATAGGCGTGATACTTGGGAGTTCGAACAAGAAAAGGATTTCCAATTTTGATCCAAGGAAGGAAAAGAGGAAACCGGTCCCGCAAAGACCAATTTCCACGTCCAAGACCACTCACGCCACACCACGGACCCACCACGCCTAGCCGTCCTTGCACGTTCCACCATGCCATTGTCGCGGCCCACCCTGCCAAGCCATCCGCTCCATTGACGCGGCCTCACCACGCCTAGCCGTCCTTGCACGTTCCACCATGCTATTGTCGCGGCCCCCCTGTCAAGCCATTCGCTCCATTGCCGCGGCCCCACCACGCCTAGCCCTCCGTGTACGTCTCTGCCTTGCCAAGGCCACATTATGCCATCGCGACCCTCATCCACGCGCATTTGCCTTACCAAGACCACGCCACCTCTTGGCCCCTCGAGCCAAGCCATCCACTTGCGTCGCCTTCCAAGACCGCGCCCTTGCCTTGAGATGTACGACTGCACCAAGCCTAACTTTCATCTCACCACTTCACGGTCTGCATTCCCAAAGACAACTTACGCAGGGCCGCCAACACGGAATCCCAAACTCTCTTTACCACTCAAAAGGTTAGTCGGATTCTCCCGACCATCTTTGCAATGATTTACACCTCGATTCCGTCCTTGTCTCACACCATCATATGCTTACCTCGCAACAAGGCACCTGCTCCGAGCTAAGCGGGGACTTAATGTTGATGGTGGTTTTTAGCTTAGGGTTAAAATCGTAAAATACTAAACCCTATCGATATGCTGATGTCACAACATTAAAAGTAACAAGCATTTACTAGGCACATTTATCAAACCTTTAATGTGTTCCTAAATAATTACCGGGGTATCTTTTTCAAATTAGGGTTACGACAAGCCAAACCCTAATTCCCACGTGTGCCAATGACAAATCAGGCCAGCCACACTGACCGCGCCAAGGCATGCCAACCATGCTAGTCGCACCTCTGTGCCAATGGCAAATCATGCCAGCCACACCGACCGCGCCAAAGCATGCCAACCATGTTAGCCGCACCTCTGTGCCAATGGAAAATCAGGCCAGCCACACCGACCGCGCCAAGGCATGCCAACCATGCTAGCCGCACCTCTGTGCCAATGGAAAATCATGCCAGCCACACCGACCGCGCCAAAGCATTCCAACCATGCTTGCCGCACCTCTGTGCCAATGGCAAATCATTCCACCCACACCGACCGCGCCAAATCATGCCAACCATGCTAGCCGCACCTCTCGTGCCAATGGAAAATCATGCCACCACACCGATCCGCGCCAAAGCATGCCAACCATGCTAGACGCACCTCTGTGCCAATGGAAAATCATGCCAGCCACACCGACCGCTCCAAAGCATGCCAACCATGCTAACCGCACCTCTGTGCCAATGACAAATCATGTTAGCCACACCGACCGCGCCAAAGCATGCCAACCATGCTAGTCGCACCTCTATGCCAATGACAAATCATGCCAGCCACATAGACTGCGCCAAAACATGCCAGCCATGCTAGCCGCACCTCCGTGCCAATGGCAAATCATGCCAGCCACACCTAATGCGCCATGCAAAACGCACCTCGCATGGCCCCATGTCGCGCCACCATACCGGTCCTTCACTACACGGCTATCAAAACGAAGGTGTGAAACAATAAACGGTTGTCCTTCAATACCAGTAGCAAATCTTGGTCGTCTAAGGTTACCAAACGACCTTTGCCCCAAAACCCTAGCTTGGTCACGCACCTAGCCCAAGTTATTCACGCCATGCGCCTATGGAAAACCCTTGGCCCCACATGCTAAGCCAAACCAAACCTATCCAAGCTAGCCGCGTCATGCCAAACGCACTTTGCCTTATCCCTAGCCATGCTAGTCACATCGTGCCAAGACAAACGCCCTTGCCTTGGCCCTAGCCACGCCATACGCCCATGACAAACCCTTGGCCCCACATGCCAAGCCAAAATCGAACCTAGCCCAAGATAGCCACGCCATACGCCCATGGCAAACCCTTGGCCCCACATGCTAAGCCAAACCAAACCTAGCCAAGCTAGTCGCGCCATGCCAAACGCACTTTTCCTTGTCCCTAGCCATGCTAGTCACATCATGCCAAGCCAAACGCCCTTGCCTTGGCCCTAGCCACGCCATACGCCCATGGAAAACCCTTGGCCCCTCATGCCAAGCCAAACCAAACATATCCAAGATAGCCGCGCCATGACAAACGCACTTTGACTTGGCCCTAGCCATGCTAGTCACATCATGCCAAGCCAAACACCCTTGCCTCGTCCCTAGCCACGCTATACGCCCATGGCAAACTCTTGGCCCCACATGCCAAGCCAAAATCGCACCTAGCCAAAGCTAGCCACGCCCAAGGTGAACCCTTGGCCCCACATGCCAAGCCTAACCACGCCCTAGCCACGCCACCCTGTTGGCCTTCCCTACACGACCACCAAAACGAAGGCGTACAACAATCAACGGTTGCCCTTCAATCCCAGGAGCAAATCATAGCCATCCAAGGTTACCAGACGACACATGGTAACCTTTGGTCCGAAAACCTAAGTTTGGCCACGCCAAACCTTGCCATGCCAACGGCATGCCAACCTAGCCGCGCCACTATGTTGGCCTTCCCTACGCGGCCACCAAAACGAAGGCTTGCAACAATCAACGATTGCCCTTCAATCCCAGGAGCAAATCCTAGCCCTCCAAGGTTACCAGACGACACATGGTAACCTTTGGCCCGAAAACCTAAGTTTGGCCACGCCAAAACTTGCCATGCCAACGACATGCCAACCTAGTCGTGCCACCCTGTTGGCCTTCCCTAAGCGTCCACAAAAACGAAGGCGTGCAAGAATCAACAGTTTCCCTTCAATCCCAGGAGAAAATCCTAGCCATTTAAGGTTACCAGACGACACATGGTTACCTTTGGCTCGAAAACCTAAGTTTGGCCACGCCAAACCTTTCCATGCCAACGACATGCCAACCTAGCCGCGCCACCATGTTGGCCCTCACTACGCGGCTACCAAAACGAAGGCGTGCAACAATCAACGGTTGCTCTTCAATCCCATGAGCAAATCCTAGCCATCCAAGGTTACCAGACGACACATGGTAACCTTTGGCCCGAAAACCTAAGTTTGGCCACGCTAAACCTTGCCATGCCAACGGCATGCCAACCTAGCCGCGCCACCACGTTGGCCCTCACTACGCGGATACCAAAACGAAGGCGTGCAACGATCAACGGTTCCCCTCCTCTCAAGATGCAAAATCTCGACCGTCGAAGGTCACCAGTCGGGCAAGTTTCCCCGAGCTTGACTTGCCAAGCCACAACAACGTGTTACATGTTTTCCAAAACATTCGAGATATCAACACAAACCGGGGATCCTCTTTGGGTATTGGTTTGGCGGTTTACGAGCGTGCGCGTACACTACGCCCGTCAAAAGGAAGTGTCATAAGGGTGAGGCGGTTAGTAAATACGGGAATTTATGTGCGAAACGTTCATGAGACATAAAGCACATGCGTTGACAACTTTATGGGACACCAATTCCATAACGTTAGCAGTTTCATGCGTTAACCACTTTATGGAGCATCAATTCCATGCATACAGTTACCACCTCCTCCCATTTACTTCCCTACTCCTTAATGAAACCAGGGTAGTTTTTACTCCGACTTGTATAAATAGGTCTTACCTATTTTAATTGAAAAACAAGTTCATACGGGAGATACAATAGTAAGAAATACTTACTTGCTAGCTCACCTTGTTAGCTCTCTCACTTTTCTGATAACAAGTCGTAGTAACCCAACTACTCTTCCAGAATTAACTATTCTGGTCTCACCACTTTCCATGCTTCCCTCCCCAAAACCAACCCATTCTCCTCCACTTTGTGACCGAAGCAAGTCTGGAACGGCCATTTCTTGGTTTAGTCCGGACTTGTACAGATTGATCTCTCGAATCTAAAGTACTCCCTTGCAGTACATTGTTTAGGTTTTAAATTGTTTCTCATCTGCACACCCGCAATTACCGAAACCAGCAGAAACCATTTTCACCTACAAACACATGCACAAATCTAACGGTGTAACTCCTATTTAACAACATATTTATTATTAGAGTTTATTGAATTTCATAAAAAAAAACATTATTTAAAAATTTAATGACAAGAAAAAACTTACACCGCATTCAAAGAATGCGAAATTGGGGGATATAAAAAGGAATTGGGGATATAAGAAAAGGACAAAAACTGGATCCATATATCAATTCGGGGTCACCCTTATCTAAGTATTTTTTTAAATCCTAATCTACCCCTCACTAATCAGGTTTAGTGGTTAATAATAATTAGTAAAAATTTTAAGTATTTGTTAAATGATTAGTGTGTATTTATATTTGGGTGAATGAGATGAGAGTAGAAAGATGGAATTTTTTTTTGAGAGGGACCTTTTTTTGGTGAAAGTGGAGGATGATTGTGAAGAGAGAATTGCTGCTAAGAGGTTGAAATTTTGATTTTTTTTTTCTTTGAATCCACCATTGTTGCATCTGAAAAAGCTTGGTGCCGGCATGGTATTCAACAAAAAACCATGCCGGCATTTGTTGGAAATTTTCATAAATTGTTTGCCACTATCCGGGGGGTTCGGGGAATTTTTCAGGTTTTGATCTTCAAAACCTATTTTTTCTGGTTTTAATCAGTCTACTTCCGGCACAGTTATCTGATTTTCGAGCATGCCGGAACTACTTCCGGCATGGTTTTTGCTTAAATTTCTATGCCGGAACATGATGAAAAGTATCCAGGAAACTTCAGTTTTTTTTCACTTGAATACCGGCATTGATAGATTTCTATCGAGCATGCCGCACCATTTTCCGGCGTGGTTATTCACCAATTCCGGCATGGTCTTCATCACTTCCTAGCGATGTAAAAAAATATTCCATTTTGAGTTTTTTTTTCGGTTTTAATCAGTCCACTTCCCACAAGTAGTTAATTCTCGAGCATGCCGGCACCGGTTCCCTGCATAGTATGTTGCTTAAATTTCTATGCTTAAAGCACATGATGAAAAGTATCCAGGAAACTTCAATTTTTTTTTCACTTGACTACCGGCATTGATAGATTTCTATTGAGCATGCCGGTACTTAGTTACGGCATTGAATGTTAGTTACCAACCATGCCGGCACCAGTTTCCGGCATGGTCTTCATCACTTCCGAATTAAAAAAAAAAATTGTTTCCAAAGTGAGGAGCCGGCATAGAAGGATAAGAGAATTTGAAAGAGAGTGGGGAGAGTTTAGAATTTGAAAGGGAATGGGGAATATTTGGGTTTCAAAGCTCTACCCTGAAAGTGATTAATAAGAAGTGGAGATGGAAATGGGGGATATGATTTTGTTTTTTGATTTTAAGTTTTTTTATTTTTATTTTGAGGGAAGGGTATTTTAGTATTTTCATACCCAAAAGTCACCCCTTAGCAGACACCATGGGTTGGGAGAAGTAATCAATATCCCCCAATTCCTTTTTATATCCCCCAATTTCGCGTTCCATTCAAAATCTTTGAAAAAAAACGTCGTTTTCGTCTTCCACCATCGTTCGAATATAACTTGAACTACTTGAGTCTTGTGGTTTTTAGGATGTATATGATATAAATGTCGCCACTGATATCTTCAAACTCTCTCTTGAACATCAGGGGGGAGTAACTCAAACACCATACGGAACTCATACCATCCACCATCACAGCTAGTTGTCTAACATTTTAAACTCATATTCTTTATCCAAAACATAACTTAATCTACTGACTGGGGTACTAGTAGATCCTTTGAGTTATCTGTTTCTTTTTCTTTTCTCAGTCATATTAACTGAGGAAGTAAAACTAAAGAAAATTTTGTTAAACTAGCGAATATAAAAGTACAAAACAGAAGAGCAGAGAATATATGAGAAGGGAATGGGAAGGTGTGAAGGATAATAAGATACGTTGCGGGATTTATAGGCGTTAAAAAGTCGACTGTTGCGATATTAATTCGAACATTGGCGCTAGACTTTACATTGAGCTACATTCATGGTAGCGCTGGCGATGGAAACTTTATTGCTGGAGAAATTTTATATTCCGTCCGCTAGAATTTCAGTCGCTTAGTGGTTTTCCCAAAGTAGGGCAACTCATTTGTCATGCCACCACGTACAATAAAGCTTCGATAAATTAATAACTTCGCTAAAATAATATTTTTTTCCAGTCCCGACTTGGGCCAGTGTATTAAATTAATAACCTCACTAAATTTATAAGATAATAAGAAATTTAAGTATCCAATAGGGCCCGACTGAAGTATAAAATAATAATCATTATAAGGAAACGATGCCACCGAAGGCTTTTATTAGAAACCGAATAAGTTTACACATATCTGGCTGGGAGTCTAGCAAAAGTTGTGCTCCCACGCCTTTTTGAATAGCAATACCTATTATTATATAAAGTAACTAGCCCTTAACCCGTGCCGTAACGGCACGGGCCATGATGTTGGTTCATTTTTAATATATCGTATAATTTGTGTCCCGAATACTTATCAACTCATGATGATTTAATATGGGTTTGTCATAAAAATAGTTGGGATTTTCCTCTCTTTTTTTCTTCTTTTTTTCCTTTAACATTTTACCGCCGGAGATTTGCTCAATTGAAAGAAATATAATCTTAACTTCCAGTCACTTTTATATTTAGTTCCATTGCTTATAATGAGATAATCCTCTACATGGACATGGAAGTTTAAATATTTTTTGGAAATATGTCGTCAGCGGCACTCATCTTAGTGAAATCAACTAATCAATATCGTCCATAATATAACGTTACATATTTTGTGGCGTTATGAAATTAGCATAATATGTTTTTGTTCACAAATACCCGCCACCACCATAAAACCATATGAATCCATTTTTTTTTATCCACCACCACCTAGTGGCAGAGCCAAGGGTTGACTAACCTGGCTTTAACCCCTTAAATTTTCAATAACAACATAAATTTTGTTGTTTATTTTATACTGTTAATAGTACTTTGTCCATATATATTTATGGTTTAGTCCACCAAAGTTTACATGTTTCTTTTTTTTTTTTTTTTTTAAAGTAGGCCTCCTCAATATAAATTTTTGACTCCACCACTACCACCATCACTGCCGCCCACCCCATGTAGGTTGGTAGACGCAATTCTAATTTCAATCACACATGTCATTATGAGGTTTTAGATTGAACAAAATGTCGTCAATTGATTAGTTTCATTAATATTTTTCCGTGTATATATTCTTTTTTGTAATGCAATCAATTTTATTTTACTATTAAAAAATCATGATCTATACAATATAGTACCAAAGATAACAGGGGTACCATTTGGGTGATCCAACTACGATCATGAAAGTATTGTCTTGTATGATATCATCCCTGAAATATATGGTACCTTCATTTATCAAAAGTGTTAAAAACAACCAACCACATCTTCCAAAGTACGATGTTGTAACGACAACATAAAATAAATATTGTCCATCACTACTCACCAGCACTCACCGTCACTACTTCGATTCTTCCACCACAAACCAGGGGCGGAGCCAGGATTTTGAGGAAAGAGGGAGAAAAAATTCTTGGCAAGTTGGATACATGTGAAAAATGGACTTTGTATCCCATTTTACGATAAAAGAACAAAAATAAATATAATTGTGCTTGGCTCCGCCCTTAACCACCACTAATCTTTCGGCATCCACCTCTTCTACTACTCATTGTCGCCAAAATGTCTATTGATATTATTTATCAAAATTACTTATTAATAGAAATAAATATTATAATTAATTAAGAACACATTTATATTTAGAAAATGATTAGTCATTTATTATGAGCAATTAGTGAAACACTAATTAATAAAACACTTTAAGTTGAACAGATTATTTATTATGTGCAATTAGTGAAACACTAATTAATAAAATACTATTAATTAGTGAACAGATTAATAAAACACTATAATGAATAAATTATTTATTATGTGCAGTTAGTGAAACACTAATTAATAAAACACTATTAATTAGTAAACAGATTAATAAAACACTATAATGAATAGATTATTTATTATGTGCAATTAGTGAAACACTAATTAATAAATCAATTATGATATTTAAGTTGAACAAACCACTACCGTTGATTTATCTTTTTTATTAATTCCAACCAAGGTGGAACAATGGTTAGAGGCCACTCTTATGACACAATAGGTCATGAGTTCGAACCTCCCCATTATAATTTTTGAAAATCCATATCTTGACTTAAGTATTCATTTTTCATTCAATATTGGAATTAACACCACACATGCGAGTTGTAGGGGGTGGCACGGAATGAACAAAACACTACCGTTGATTTATCTTTTTTATTAATTCCAACCAAGGTGGAACAATGGTTAGAGGCCACTCTTATGACACAATAGGTCATGAGTTCGAACCTCCCCGTTATAATTTTTTAAAATCCATATCTTGACTTAAGTATTCATTTTTCATTCATAATATTGGAATTAACGCCACACATGCGAGTTGTAGGGGGTTGCACGGAGCACCGCAGCCCTTGATTTATCCTTGTCTGGACAAATCCTGACCACCACTAACAAAGGCAAACTTATCCTAGCTTTGTTTTGTACTACCATCGTTGATTTATCTTTTCTATTAATTCCAACCAAGGTGGAACACTGGTTAGAGGCCACTCTTATGACACAATAGGTCATGAGTTCGAACCTCCCTGTTATAATTTTTGAAAATTCATATCTTAACTTGATTATTCATTTTTCATTCATAATATTGGAATCAACGCCACACATGCGAGTTGTAGGGTATGGCACGAATCACCGCAGCCCTTGATTTATCCTTGTCTGGACAAATCCTGACCACCACTAACAAAGACAAACTTATCCTAGCTTTGTTTTGTACTAATGATAATCATTATAATAGCATTACAATACTGGTGCGTTACTAAAATAAGATTTCAATGTTGTTTGTTTCTTGTTCACATTTATGCAACATTGGACTTCATTTCTGATTTCTTTGTAGTCCTTTGAGGAGTTTAGGAGTGTCTTTTTCAAATTGTAAGAGGAAATCATTTAGCTTTACTATTGATAAGATTGCTTCTTTACGAGAAACTGGATTCACTTGAGATGTATTCCGATGCACACTTAATTGTATTTGATATCGTTCCTTGACATATTTGTATGTTAAACTTTTCAAGAAGGCATTTTTGTGTTTCTCTTTGAGTCAAATTCGGATTGGAATGACTATACTCACACAATGCTTTTCGAATCTCGTTTGTCATCGTGAATTTTTTTACACATTTGAGATGAGCATTATGAGCTATTGTTACACTCTTCTTTTGTGTTATTGTTTTTTTTTGTGTTTTTAACATCAAAAGATATATAAATTTATGCACATAATATGCAATATACTATATTATATTATGCCAAAAGTTTATTACATTACATATCAAATTAAATTGAAAATAATATCTCAAGATTTTTGTTATTATGGGAAATCATTAAGTTTAACTTAAATATTTTCCTTTCTTTTATTTTTGACACTTAAATTTAGAGTTTTTCGATAATTTAATAACTTATTAATTTATCGATAAGTTAATACTTCGCTAAATTGATAGAATTTGTCAGTCCCAACATTATTAATTTATTGAAGTTTTACTGTATATCAAAACAGTTTTTTTAACCTTTGTGCGTAGGTATAGGCTTTACCCTGCCTGCCACCATGTTCAACTTGGAGTGAAAAAGTTGGGTTGAAGTCACGTCAGGGCCAAACAAGTCCCAACCAATATTCTTCTTCCCCTAGAATTTTTTTCTTTATTTTTTCAGATTAGGCCTAATAGGAAGACGAAATGGCATCTCAAATCAATGCCAAACCACAAAGAAGTACCATCTTCAGATTACCAGACAAGTTGAAGAGTTTACGATCCCTTGACGAAGGAAAGACAAACGTCGTTACTGTTCGTGTTACTAGGAAATGGGAAGAACTTAATTTTATGTCCACCAATGACGTTACCAGTGTCGATATGGTTATTGTTGACGAGGAGGTATTGACCCCTGTTACTGTAAAATCGCGATTTATGCAGCTTCAATTATGTTTAACTTACACCTTCCCTGATACAGGGTGATGAGTTGCATGCCATCATACCCAAAAATCTTATTTGGAAATTCGATAAGCAGATTCGTGAGGGTGGTTTGTACACTATTGAGAAATTGCATCTGACTACAGCTGAGTTCGTAATTCTCAAGAATAAACAAACTAGGTGCAATCAAAGTTTCAACAACCGTTAGTCAATAAATTCAATCGAAAACTAATAACACTGCAATTATCTAGTTTCCCACCAACGGTGCTCGTAGAGCTTCTTGATCCCACCAAAGTCTTTAAACGAGCGGTCGTAAGAGATTTCACCTAATAAGGATACTTTCCTCTCCGATTAGACGGCTCTACCAGAAACAACAAGAAGATGAAGTTTTCCTGGCTCTTAGGATAGTTTGCTAGAAATGCAAACTCAGATATTTTTGGACACCAAAGAATTTTCAAACCCGAAAATATTCTCAAGATATGCAATAAACAGAAAAATTCGGTTTTCCTAATTCCAATAAATGCTTGTCCAGAATTTCCGGAATCTCTCAATAAAAAATCTCCAATTAATAAAGGCACATTACTAATTTTTATTCTCTAGAGATATGCATTTAATTGCTGACAATTAAAGCATAAAAAATAAAAATCTTAATTAAAAGATTCTCAATCTCCTTGAGTACTAAGGATTATCTTTGAACAATAAATGATAAGAGTTACTGTATGTGTTCAAAGTATGTTGACATCTTTTCACTGTAAATCCTTATTCATATTTACATGGATTTACATTCTTGGAATCGGTTTTACCACACTTC
The DNA here is from genome assembly GCA_023531295.1 of Papaver armeniacum. Classification (NCBI taxonomy): domain Eukaryota; kingdom Viridiplantae; phylum Streptophyta; class Magnoliopsida; order Ranunculales; family Papaveraceae; genus Papaver; species Papaver armeniacum. The sequence continues at coordinate 54,900 of JAJJWW010010765.1, read as the reverse complement.
CAAACAAGTTTAGAATTTGTTCACTTGTATTCCAAGATAATTGTATGATTGATCAAATAGAAATCACATACATGGGTTCAATCAGTTCTACCAATCACTAGAATCAGTTATACCTTAATATGGAAACACTTGTGATCGGCCACACAAGTTACCAGGACCGGTTACATCAATTACTAGGATCGGTTACATCAATTACCAAAACCGGATACCATATTCTCATGGTATTTCTTGTTATCGGTCACACCAGTTACCAGGATCGGTTACACCAATTATCAGGACCGCTAACACCAATTACAAATATCGATCGTACCATCTCATGGTGATTACTTAGGATCAGTTATACTTATTTATAAAAACTAGTCATACCAAATCATAAGTCAGGCATTGTGATTAGTTATACCAAGATACATAACAAAGTTACGATCGGTTCTACTTCTCACACATATTGGTGATCCAAAGATTTGCAATGAATATCCGTACCAATAATCCTAATGATTTCCCTTTCGATTCATAAAACAAGTTCATGAATGTACTTCCTTTATACAAATGTAAAACATTGTTTCCTAGGTTGAAATCTTCACCATAACCCATTCACATAAACATAACAGTATATACAAGATTATGTCGATGTCATGTCTACGAAGTTCAAAAGATAAGCGTTATACTTCGTAGTCGAATTTCCTAATACTATGATCATACAAATATGACCATGTCAGATCACTAGAGTATTATACAATATAATATGTACAGTATATACAGCTTCGCAGTTATGTTTTCGATATAGCACGACTTGAAAGATACATTAGGAATGAAACAGTTTAAGTCAATATTACTAACCTCAAGAGGAAGGATGATGTTGTCGTTGTAGTTCGCTTCTTCTTCACATTCTTCAGCTCTTCGGAGTAATACTTGTATGTCTCAACATTCCTAGACTTTCTAGTCTAACCTAAACGAAGTTGACTCTAGTATACAATCAAGCGGCTTTAGATAAGTCTTGACACACTAAAATATGACAACCAAACTTGACATACCAACGCTTGGTGATTTCAACCGAACTATGCTCTAACACACGGAATTCCCGTTAACATTTACAAATCTAACGGTGTAACTCCTATTTAACAACATATTTATAATTAGAGTTTATTGAATTTCATAAAACAAAAAACATTATTTAAAAATTTAATGAAAAGAAAAAACTTACATCGCATTCAAAATCTTTGGAAAAAAACGTCGTTTTCGTCTTCCACCATCGTTCGAATATAACTTGAACTACTTGAGTCTTGTGGTTTTTAGGATGTATATGATATAAATGTCGCCACTGATATCTTCAGACTCTCTCTTGAACAGCAGGGGGGAGTAACTCAAACACCGTACGAAACTCAGACCATCCACCATCACAGCTAGTTGTCTAACATTTTGAAACTCATATTCTTTGTCCAAAACATAACTTAATCTACTGACTGGGGTACTAGTAGATCCTTTGAGTTATCTGTTTCTTTTTCTTTTCTCAGTCATATTAACTGAGGAAGTAAAACTAAAGAGAATTTTGTTAAACTAGCGAAGATAAAAGAACAGAACATAAGAGCAGAGAATAGATGAGAATGGAAGGGGAAGGTGTGAAGGAGAATAAGATACGTTGCGGTATTTATAGGCGTTACAAAGTCGACCGTTGCGATATTAATTCGAACATTGGCGCTAGACTTTGCATCGAGCGAAATTCATGGTAGCGCTGGCGATGGAAACTTTATTGCTGGTGAAATTTTCTATTTCGTCCGCTAGAAACTCTGTCGCTTAGTGGTTTTCCCAAAGTAGGGCAACTCATTTTTCATGCCACCACGTACAGTAAATCTTCGATAAATTAATCCGCGATAAATTAATAACTTCGCTAAAATAATATTTTTTTCCAGTCCCGACTTGGGCCAGTGTATTAGATTAATAACCTCGCTAAATTTATAAGATAATAAGAAATTTAAGAGGGCCCGACTGAAGTATAAAATAATAATCATTATAAGGAAACGATGCCACTGAAGGCTTTTGTTAGAAATCGAATAAGTTTACACAGATCTGGCTGGGAGTCTAGCAACAAGTTGTGCTCCCACGCCTTTTTGAATAGCAATACCTATTATTATATAAAATAATAATCATTATAATAGCATTACATTACTGGTGTGTCACTAAAATAAGATTTCAATGTTGTTTGTTTCTTGTTCACATTTATGCAACATTGGACTTCATTTCTGATTTCGTTGTAGTCCTTTAAGGAGTTTAGGAGTGCCTTTTTCAAATTGTAAGAGGAAATCATTTATTTGTACTATTGATAAGATTGCTTCCTTACGAGAAACTGGATTCACTTGAGATGTATTCCGATGCACACTTAATTGTATTTGATATCGTTCCTTGACATACTTGTATGTTAAACTTTTCAATAAGGCATTTTTGTGTTTCTCTTTGAGTCAAATTCGGATTGGAATGACTATACTCACACAATGCTTTTCGAATCTCGTTTGTCATCGTGGATTTTTTGACACATTTGAGATTTGCAATATGAGCTATTGTTACACTCTTCTTTTGTGTTATTGTTTTTTGTTTCTTTTAAACATCAAGAGATATATAAATTTATGCACATAATATGCAATATGCAATATACTATATTATATTATATTATGCCAAAAGTTTATTACACATCAATTTAAATTGAAAATAATATCTCAAGATTTTTGTTATTATGGGAAACCATTAAGTTTAACTTAAATATTTTCCTTTATTTTATTTTTGACACTTAAATTTAGAGTTTTTCGATAATTTAATAACTTATTAATTTATCGATAAGTTAATACTTCGTTAAATTGATAGAATTTGTCACTCCCAACATTATTAATTTATTGAAGTTTTACTGTATGTCAAAACAGTTTTTTTAACCTTTGTGCATAGGAATAGGCTTTACCCTGCCTGCCACCATGTTCAACTTGGAGTGAAAAAGTTGGGTTGAAGTCACAACAGGGCCAAACAAGTCCCAACCAATATTCTTCATCCCCGAGAATTTTCTTCTTTATGTTGGTTTCCTCGAACAAATGAAGGGCAGAAGTACCCTCCATAGTCAAAAACAAAACAAAAAAACTCATTGGTATCCAAAAAGAACCCCTCATTGTTCTTCAATTGAAACCCCAATTTAATCCCAAATAATCTCATTTCAATTTATCCAAAAAATAAATAAAAACGGATGAAAATCGAAAAAGGTCAAGCATACTTGAAACTGTAGGTGAAGAAATGGTTAGAATCATAACCCCAGTATCCATTTGTATGTTTTTAGTTGTTCTTCTTGTTACAATCCTTAATAATGATACTTCCTCTTCACAATCATCAATTTCATCCATAGCCACAATTGCTTACAACGAAGATACTTCAGATTCAGATTGGGATAAATTCAAAGGTGCTCTTTTGAATTCACTTGTATTTGTAGCTATGATTACAATTGCCACTTTTCTATTAGTTCTTATGTTTTACTTTAGATTTACTAAATTCCTCAAATATTACATGGGTTTTTCAGCATTCATGGTTTTAGGGTTCATGGGTGGTGATATTACATTGTTATTGGTTAAGAAGTTTAGAATCCCTATTGATTCTATTACATTTTTATTTGTTTTGTTCAATTTCTCTGTGGTTGGGGTTATGGCTGTTTTTATGTCAAACATGGCTATTTTGATTACACAAGGGTATTTAGTAGTTATTGGGATGTTTGTTGCTTACTGGTTTACAATGTTACCTGAATGGACTACTTGGGCACTTTTGATTGCTTTGGCTTTGTATGATCTTGCTGCGGTTTTGTTACCTGGTGGACCTTTGAGGCTTTTGTTAGAACTAGCAATTTCAAGGGATGAAGATATCCCTGCGTTGGTTTACGAAGCTCGGCCTGTGATAAATCATCACGAATCTGCCGCTAGACAGGGTGTACCTAGAAGGTTGTGGAAAGAAACTGGGAATTCTTCAACTGTTGGAGGAAGTAGGGAAGTTGGTTCTACTTTAAATGAGAGTTCTAATGCTGCAGTAAATACGGATTCTCCGCCAAATCCAGGATCTGAGACTTTATCACATGATACGGTGATTCAAATGGAGACAAGGTTGGTTATTTCAGAAGAGACTATGGTTTCTGAAAGAGCAAATGAGCTAGTGGCGCCATTGATTGATAGACAATTACAGAGGAATGGACACGGTGAAGATGTTGCAACTGAAAGTACGCCGTTTGAGGGTATTGGTTTAGGTTCATCTGGTGCAATTAAGTTGGGGCTTGGTGATTTTATCTTCTACAGTGTGTTGGTTGGTCGTGCGGCAATGTACGATTTCATGACAGTCTATGCTTGTTACCTTGCTATCATAGCTGGTCTTGGTGTCACTCTGATGCTTCTGGCGCTTTATCGGAAGGCTTTACCAGCTCTTCCTGTGTCGATTTTGCTAGGTGTGTTGTTCTATGTCTTGACTCGGTTTTTCGTAGAAGCTTTTGTTGTACAGTGCTCTGTTAATCTTTTGATGTTCTAGAATTTGAAATCTTGTTGTCCTAGATGGTATACAATATCCAAACAGTGTTATGTAGGAAGTAGAAATGTATTCTTATGTCCTCTCAATAAATTTTACTTCATATGAACTTTCGACCATGATCTTTAGTGTAGGTTATTTATCACTGTGACTTGTATATTGGATTTCTCTTATTTGGTTTGAAACGAAGGACAAAGTGAGTTCTTTTCTGCAGCTGCAGCCAGACACTTGATGCAACACTAGCTTGGTAATCGGCAAAATGGGTAAAGTATACATCCCTCTTCTTTTCCCTGGACCATTTTACAAAATAAACTGAGAAAGGTTAATGAATTCTGGTTCTTAAGAGAACAGTTGGAAGATAAACAAGAGGAGATGCAAAGCTAGTTACTCAGACCATTAATGGGAACACTTTACTCATTCAATGGGAAAATAGAAACTTAAGAAAGGAGATCAAACATTTGGTCTCTAGTTTTAATTATTGTAATTTTGATTTTGTTAGTCGAGATGATAATCAAGTGGCTGATGTTGTAGCCAAGTCATCTAGAGAAACATCAATGCCAGTTGAAACATATGATAACTTCTTTTTTTTTTTTTTTTTGATACATTCCGCGAGGTTAAGGAGACCTCAAACACAAAACAGAAAACAAGGATAAATCAAAACAAAATACGAGCAGAGCAGACAACACGCCTGCAACCAACAGAACTAGTGTAAAAGCTAGACTCTAAAATACACCTTTCCCTCCATATCATTCTTAACAATTTCACTCAGCTCAGGTGTAAAATCCTCAGGCCTCAAGTTAACATATCTACAATTAGGGTGAAAACCAGCCAGCAAGTCAGCTGCTTGGTTAGTCTCCCTATAACAATGCACAAACCCAACTCTATCAAAACCCTGCAGCAGAATACCAATCCTCCTCCAAATTTGTAACACAGACCATGGGGGTTTAGGCAAGCTCAACACACACACTGATGAACTGAAACCCATTTCTGCAAGCCAAAATTAAGCCAAGCTCAACTCCCTGCATCTCATGGGCAAGCACAGAAATAGGGTGTGATCCAAAACCTTCCCCTGGAAATCCCTAAGGATGGCCCCAAACCTAGCAGACAAATCCTTCTTTGAGCCATCAGAGTTTATCATAACTTCATCCACCTGGGGCCCTAACCAACTGCAAGCAATCTTTTTGATTAGAATCCAAATTTGTCGAGTTTAACAAAACTACACTGGAAGAAAATAGGCCCTTCAGTTTCTTAGACAATCCCCACACAGCACACAACTGGAAGAAAACATATGATGACTTTGAACCTGCTATTTGTGGTCTTTTAGCAAAAGACCAAAATTTCAGCTAAAGCAATAAAATTTTCTTCTTATCATAAATAAAATAAAATAAACAGGAGGAGGCAAGAACAAAATAACACAACAGGCTATTCACTATTTAATCCTAGGAAGAAATTTGGGCCTTGAGTTGAAAACTAATGTGCTTAAGGCTATAATTGCAATTCGACGAAAAAGAAATAAAAACAAGGACATCATTGGTTAAAAAGAAGGAAAAGGAAAATTGACGATCGTTGCAAGGGAACGTACATGCATTCAAGCAATTCCTTATATGAATACCCAAGATCCAGGGCAGGTAAGCACCTCCAGACCAGGGTCTTCCTATTTAGTAATTTTGTCCAAAAGCCATGTGGCAGATCTTCTGCTTCCACACTACTTGATAGAGTTCAGTCTATCTTCCACAGCTTTCCTGTAAAGAGATAACAATGTTAGTATGAAGAACAAGCTAAAAAATATCATCAGGGCTCAGGGCTCTTAGTGTTGGGAGATGTAGGCATCTTTAAGCTCTTTGTTTCTTGGATCGAGCGTCAAACCCTTGTTAAAGGCATTGGCTGCGTCACCGTATCTCTGTGTCAAAAGATGCAGACGTAAGTTGTAAAGGATATTGTTTACTGGAGAAAGTAAGGAAATAGAGTGGAGATACATACTTTTAATATATTGAGCGCAACACCTAACCTATAGTACACTTTAGGCCATTCAGGCCTTTCATTCATGCATTTAGTGGCATACTCAAGTGCATTGAACCCGTCACCCAGACGCGCATAACATGCACTCATGTTGGACAGTACTGCTGGATCCTTTGGGCAAATGTCCAAGGCCTGTTTCCATTACAAACAAGACAATTTTGAATACCATGTCCAAACTACTCATAGTTTGAATAACATGCAAAAGTGTAAAGAATTACATCCACTGGAAACTACCTCGTTGAACCAATTCACTGCCATAAGATACTGCTCTTCCTGGAATGCATCTCTTCCTTTTGATTTTGCCTGATGAAATTTCTCCTTCTTATAGACTTCCCTCTGCGAAAGACTTTCCAAATTTGTGATAAATTCACCTCAAATTTACACAATCAAATTAGCGGTGGATGTAAAGATGTGAGATGGTAGAAATTAGTATTGGTGCACCATAACTGGAAGAATTTTACAGGTCTGCCTGTCTGGTAACATCCAAAACTAACCGGGCATGCTAACAACACAAGCCCAGCCTGAGCCTAACCCTGGCCTGCTATAGAGTGGGCCACACCTGTTGGCTAGCCTGTGTGAATGTTGTTTTAGATTTGTGTATACAAATTTTGTTGTGAGAGACAGTAAATAGTCCAGAAACTACAATGTTTCATATACAACTTCAAAGTATTTGTAGCCATCTTAAAGAGCGTGAATGAGGTTCCACAACTTTAATTGACTAGTTGAGAAAATAACACCATAGCAAGACTAGTATGTGGTCATGAGCCAAGTCATGGTGCAATACCTGCTTCGGAGAATATTAGTAAGACGACTTATTTAGATTTTTCATAATCTGTAGGTTTATAGACAGTAGGATTAGAAACTTGATAACTCATAGTGGAGGCGAAAAAGAAGACAGACTAGTCGGATGTCCGCTAGAGGTTGACGAACTGGTTGAGGGGAAAGAAGAAGCTCTGAACGACTATTATAAATGTAAAAAGGAGCCAGAAAACCCATCTGCTAAGTTACCGTTGAAGTAAGGGAAAAACTCCATACCTGCATTTTGTATGCATCAGAATGTACATGCCTTATTAGTCCGCCAATGCTCCAATCAGGATAAGTAGGAATGCGAGCCGTCACAGGAAAAAGTATTTCAACAATTTGATAATTGCATCTCATAGAGGCAATTTCTAATGCTGTCAGCCCTGCCTGCGATAGAACACAGGAGCGAAATTAGATAAGAAACCGAATGTCACACAGCAGGACAATTTAGTACTGAAAAACAAGCTACTTATGTAATTCTAACACAATAAGGTTTAAAAAGCAGTTGGGAAATTTTATACAGCTTTTTCTTTTTCCGCTTGCCGTTTACATTGATATGAAATAGACTACGAAAAATAACTATCAAAAGTATCAAACATGGGCAGAGAAGTAATGCCCAGACTAGTCAGTAGGATACGAAATTTATGATGAAGTTGTATGGACCTGCATAATCATCTATGTACGCAGATAGCACAAACTCTAACACAATATCAAAATTGGACAAAAATAGAGCAAGAAGCAAAGTTGATACAGACGTACACTCGTCTTATAATTTGGATCCGCACCAGCTTCCAGTAAGCGCGTAATGACACCTACATATTCCTCCTTTGCTGCAAGTATAAGAGGTGTATTTCCATATGACTCAGCACTTGGGTTAGCACCTGCCTATATATATGCAAATTGGAAGAAGTTATTACATGATCCGGGACAGTAAAGCTATGAAGGAATTTATATGTAATAGGATGTAAATTTACAAAAGCATCTGGTGTTGAAAATGCCTAGTGATAAGTATAACCCAAGTTTCCAGAATTATCACTCCCATTATTACGGTGCATAAAAGTTAGGAGGCACCATACCAAACTTTTATTTTTTGTTGAAAATTTTCAAGATTAATTCTGAGAACTTGAATAATGAAAATGTATAATACTACCTCCGTTTCTGGAAAAGGTACTATCACCAAATTAAAAAAGTGATGGTAAAACGGAGGGAGTATAAGAGAAGGATCAAGCATAAAATATAATACCAGAAATGTAGAAGGAATTGGCCAAATCTAGTTGCCACAAACAATGTAAACCAGTTTATTAATACCTGAAGAACTTGAAAAACATATCAAGTACTAAGAAAAAGAGGAAAAAAATGACTGCCTGACAACAGTTTCTAGTAACTAATCTTATTAGCAGCTCATAACAAAAAATATGAGTAACAATTAGGGTGGACATCACAGCTTCATTTACAAAAAGCAGACAGGTTTATGGCTCGGCACAAGGTCAGTCAGAGATATACTGTTATCAATTCACCTCATTCAGTTAGAACAACATTTGGATGACCAAATCCAAATGAACCATATAGACAAGGCTTTCTACAAGATCAAATAAGAAAGGCACAACTACAAATTTTCAACAACACACACATGTAAGCACTAGCGGTTATTTATTGCCTCTTCTGATTTATGAAGGACATACAGTCTTAACTTCCAAACAATGCCTTGGTCTCAGTAAACAGTAAAACATTGTGCCACCAGAAGGTTTAGGAATTCTGCTACCTGCAGTAAAAGTTCCACACATTCCCATGACTCAAAAGGATCGCCGACATTAGTGGACTAAGCATTCCCGGACTAATGACAGCGTTAGGCTGCAAGGTAAAAGAAACTTAATTAAGAACAATTGAATAAGCAAGTTCCATAAGTTGCTCTCAAATAGAGCTAATCGTCCTTATTATTTTTTAGAAGTAAAATGAACCTCATAAAGTTACAAAAAGAGATTGGCAACGTTTAGAGTTGGAAACAAACATAAAGATCGACTACATACAAACAACTGCTGAATACCAGCAGGAGAACCTTACATTTGCACCGTGATCCAACAACACTTTAACAGCATCTCGATGACCATGACCAGCAGCATACTGAAGGGCAGTGCCAATCCTAGTTGCAGCATCTATGTGAACACCACTTGATAGCAGCAAGGTTATTATCTTTGAATCACCTGCACAAAATACCATTAAAACTTCGCATGCCAGCCATGCCTATTTGTTCAAATAAATAAAGATACACTGGTAGGAAGTTAAGAAACATCTTATTGCTATTCAGACTCTGTAACCTAATTCGAGGAAGTCTAGGCACTAGACAGGTTTACTGAGAACTCTACCTAGATGGAGTGATTTTCCATGGCTGCTGAACCATTAAAAGGCATTTAAAATATTTTCACGTGGACCTCAACTTGGGACAAGAAGATTTCTCAACCGCCAAATCACAATAGCTCACTAGTAGAATGACTATCCAGCCAGGCAAAGAGGTATTTTTAAACTATGACAACCTTTTAGTTGATCAACTATGAATTAAGTGTATCAACAAATTGGCCAGGGCTGTCAGGGTGGCTCACAAGTAGGTCGACCATCCAGCCAGCAGGCAAAGAGGTCATTATTAATTATGACATCTGTGCCTCCTTGACAGGTAAACTAGTCTTAGCATGTAACTAGGTCTACCAGTAAATTCGAGACCATAAATGAGTAATAACAACCTAATCTACGTAACAAAGTACATCCTTCAGTGTGTCCAGATAAGTGAAATTTTTACTGCAGTCACAAGTGTTTCCATGTAGAAAATTACTATTAGGTGTAACGTAACTAAAATCCAACAAAGGTATAACAAAATTTTAAGGTAGGTCGACATGTTTAGATACAAAGGCAGCAATGAAGGTCTAGTATCTAACAGAAGACTGAAAGTACGTAGCATCTAGAGAGATAGTACCTGTCTTTGCAGCAAAATGTAAAGGAGTGTACTTCTCATTACTAGATGCATCAGCATTGGCACCCTTTTCAAGAAGATATCTAACAAGGTCCAAATGGCCTTTGAAAATTGCGTGATGCAAGGGTGCGTAACCTGCAAAATAGATACAACAAGGAGAAATGTCTATTTAGTGTTTACAATAGCAAATTTTTTTTTTTTTTTTTTTTTTTTTTTTTTTTGACTAAAAAGGTTAAAATTTTATTGAAAAAGAAAAAAGAGAATACAAGAGAAGAAGACGCCTAAGCGCAACAAGAGAAGGCTGAAAAGCCGACCCAACCAAACAGCTGTCACAAAGCTAGCAAACCTAGCAAACTAAAAGAAAAGTTCAAGAGCATCACGGGAATTCTACAGCTTCTTCTTGGCAGAGGCTCTTTTTCCTCTACCTAATTTCTCACTGCTCGGACCCAAATCCTTGTCTGCTTTCGAGGATTTGTATCTATCTACGATGCCACCAAAGATGTTTTTCGCCTCGGCTTCTTTATCTCCAATAGGTGCTCCTAGCAAGGAACTTAGATTCATTAGAGAACCTATATGTTGCTCTCTCGACATTGTTTTTCTTCGAGAGATATCCTCTAAAGGCTTCAACTTTTCAACACACAACTCTTCCACATCAGTTCCATGCTCGGACTCCTCGCTTGCATCTTCACAAGTAACCACATCCTCATGGTTCTTCTCAACTTCGCAACATGTATCAACTGACTTGTCTTCTTCTTCTCGACTCTTAGGAAGCGCTTCCACCGTTTCAGCATTAACAATTTCAGAACTTGCTCCTAAAACGCCAAAAGGGTTCAAATGACAGATTGGAGTTTGCTTTGGTTTGAAACACCTCTTACTTGATTCTTTATTCCTTCTAGTATAAGTCTTGCTTTCAATAAACGGTTCTTCATTCAGATCACCACTCTCTGCCATTTTCTCAAAAGCTCCTACACCATCTACTACCATTTGCTGGTTGGGTTGCACATCAATGGGTGGGATGAGCACATCTACGTTCACAATATTCACACCTCCATCATTTTCCTTCTCAATTGACGTCTCCTTAGAAAATGACTGGCTCTTCTCTAGAGTCGCAGAGGTTTGCTTCTTCCAGGGAGTCCTGCGGGTTTTACTCTTAGCCCCATTTAACGAACATATGTTGCTAGAGTGGCCAAAGGATGAACAAAGAGCACACTTCTGAGGTTTCCATTGATATTCCACCGGGAGGTTCATAACAAATTTTCCATCAACCCACAGTGGAATTGAGCTGGGAAACACAGAATCGATGCTAATCTCTACAAGCACTCTAGCATACATAAGCCTAGTTTTATTCCGAGTGCACTCATCCATCAACAATGGTTTACCTACAAAGCTAGCAATTGCACTCAAACCTATATTGTTCCAGAGATGAAGAGGACATTATAAATCATAATCCACACAGGAATAGACTTCAAATGTGCAATGGAATTTTCAATCCATGGACTCCAAGGTCTGACAATAAACAGACTCTTACCATTGTAGAAAGCCCCCTTATCTAGGGCTAAATTCCTATCATCTACATTCATAAATTTGAAAACAAATGAATTGCTACTGTGTAAAGTAATTGATACCTCTGATTTCGTCTTCCACAGTTCATCTGTTGCTTTTTTCACCATCGAGAAAGGAAGTTTTCGACCTACACAGTACCCAATCACTAATTCCTCACAAGCTTTAACTTCCTCTTGGAGAATTTCAGAAGAAATTGACACCCCTTCTTTATCCCCCATCATCACTGCAGGTTGATAAATCATAGGACTGACTTCATTACTCTTCCCATTCTCATTCTCCTTCAGTAATTTACAATAGCAAATTACGAACAGTTTGAACAAAAAGATTCCCCGTCAGTGTGTCTCAGACTCTCGATGGCATGATAGCTAAGTCCTAATCAAACTTCTAAACCACTGGCCTTCTATACAGTTAAAGCATAGGAAAACAAAGTGTTTGGATGTTTTCATTTCTACACATTGACCACATTTGAGTTTTCCCAAGAGAAATAACTAACAAAAAATCAGTCCAAAACGAAGAAATTAAAAATTGTCTAACCCTAAAAGAGAATATGATTCCTCAAACCAGACAAAATCTCTTAGTATTTTAATGGCTAAAAAAGAGAGAGATAAATTATAAATATTACCATCTCCATCCTTGAAATCCACATCAAGTTTCAACGTCTCAACCAAGTATTTGCAAACGTTTAATCTTCCACCTGCAGCAGCAGCATGAAGAAGAGAATCACCGCCGGCTTCATCTACAAGCTCTCGAATCGCTTTCCCTACTTCAATCCCTTCAGCTTTAGCATGATCCAAAGCCAACCCTAACAAAAAAACCAAACAAAAATTAAAAAGGATAAACAAAAATAAGAAATATAGATAAGATATACACTGTTTTTTTGCTTACTCTTGAAGCGATTGAGTTTCCCAGTATAAGCAGCATCAAACAACTCAAAATGAAGCATCATCGGTGAATATCCTTGTCCATTCATAGCTTTGTCAGAATCAAAATCAAGATCAAATCAAAATGAAATTAAGGAGTTTTCAGTTTCGCAGAAAAATGAAGAGAGCTCTCGGTTTTAGGGTTCAGAGAAGGGTTTTCTTTGAAGAGATCAGAGATGGGTTTTAGAGAATAGTGTGGTTTTAGAGGATTTTTTTGTTTCTTTTTTTGGGAATAAAAAAATGCGCGCGGAAATGACATTACGAGTTACGCCATAGTGTTGACGACTATCTAACCGTCATGAAAGTGGGCCAAATGCGATCTATGCGAAATGAAGCCCAGATTGTCCAGTGTCCACCAAGTCCAAATCCAGTACTCGCTCCATATTTCAAATTGAACCATTTTTTGGGACCATAGTTTTTCTTGTAGGGTGATTTTATTTTAGACAAGACATTAAAAGTAATCCTAAGTCACTCCTTATCTAAATATTTTTCTTAATACCAAACTTACCCTCCTTATTTTTCTTAATACAAAACTTACCCTCCTTAATTAAATGTGTTAGTTTAATGATTAATTAGTTATTAATTAATGATTAGTATGATTAATGATTAGTTAAAATTAAGAAGTTCTATTACAAAAAAAAATGACAAAAATAAAAATTGTGAGAAATTTTAAATATTTTTGCGTTTAAGTTCGGTTACCCAAATTTATGACCAAAAACGAACTTAATGATTAGTGATTAGTATGATTAGTAATGATTAGTTACCAGTAAGAAGTTCGGTTATAAAAAATTGAAATTTTTTCCTTGCGATCAAACCGAACTATATATTTGGTGTGACCATTAAATAGTTCGGTATTTAAAACTTTTTACGATCAAACCGAACGTAAAGTTAGGTTACCCAAATTTATGACCAAAAACCCAACTTAATGATTAGTGATTCATATGATTAGTAATGATTATTATGATTAATAATGATTAGTTATAAAAAATTGAAATTTTTCTGTCGGTTAAGAAACATTTTTTGCGACGTAACCGAACTAAAGTTCGGTTGGGAAATGCTTCTTGCGACGCAACCGAACAGTTAGAGCTAGCACTATGGTGCTAGATATCCCTTCCCTATCCCTCAAATGTAGGGAAGGGATGGCACATGGAAGGAAATCTTGCTATGGTGCCCTCCCATCCCTTCCCTACACGAAACGGGTACTCAGTACGCGTATGAATAGTGCCAAACGGGTACTTAGTACGTGTATTAGTCAACTCGTTGACTTGACCAAAAACGGGTACTTAGTACGCGTTTCATAGGTTTTAAGACACAAAACTCAGTTCAGTCGACCATTTCTTCTTCTTCTCTAACTTTCATCCTCTCAAAACCCCTCTTACCCTCTTTCGATTTTCATGTTGATTCATTGCGATTCATCAGCTTAGATTAAAAGGGTTTGATGGTTACTACAAGGTGAAACAAATCCCTTCTTCAATTTCAAATTTCAAATAAAAAATCATCTAAGGTGAGTGATTCTAATGTTAGGGTTTTTAAATTAATTTGATCCTAGTTTTGATAAAATTGTTGATACTAGGTTGGTTGGATATGTAGTATGCAATTCAATAACGTTATTAAAAATTATATTTAGTGAAAAATGCATGATTATTTGTTGTGTGTCTTGATTTATGTTGAATGAAATGTTTCATCTAAATGCATTGATTGACTTGTATTTATGTATGCTATACATAAATTGATACTGTGTTGTTTGTTTGCTAAGGTGCACAATGAGTCTAATGCGTTCTTATGTGAGATTCAAACATGGAATCTATTTGGATACCTCTAGTGATAGTGATGAAGAAGATAAAGCTTTGCTTATATATGTTTACACAACTATGTTTGGATGAACGATTGCGTATTATTAGACAACCTGTACGAAAGGAGGTACAGAAACGTAGTGTAATAACGCGTGATCGAGTGTGGCATGATGCCAAAATGATGAATGATTATTTTATGCCTGGAACCGGTTATCCCTCTAGACAATTCAAACAACATCTAGGCATGAGGGAAGACTTATTCGAGAAATTGTTAGGAAAATTGCTTGAAGTGGATCCAGAATGGCATCAACGTCCGGATGCAACTGGCACTATGGGGCATTCTCCGCATATGAAATTAGTTGCCGTGATGAAATGTTTATGCAAAAGTACGCCAGCTGATAGTGTTGATGATTACACTCGTATGGGGTGCAACTACAATATAAAAGTATCGAAAAAGATTTTGCCACACCATTTGCATGACTTTTGGAGCAAGATATTTGCGTGAACCCACTCCTGAAGATGTTTAGAGGTTGCTAGCTGAGAATGCCGACCGAGGTTTTCCTGGAATGCTTGGTAGTGTTGATTGTATGCAATGGACATGGAAGAATTGTCCGGTAGCTTGGCAAGGAACTTACCGGGGTAAAGATAAAGAGAGTAGTTTGGTATTAAAGGCGGTGGCATCATACGAATTGTGGGTTTGGCATGCCTTTTTTGGAATGCCCGGATCAAACAACGATTTGAATGTGTTGGCACACTCAACCCTTTTTGATAACATGCTAAAGGGTGTAGCGCCTCCATGCAATTATGTCATCAACGGTCACCAATACAATATGGGTTATTTCTTAGCCGATGGTATCTATCCAAAGTTGACTACGATTGTACAAGCTTTTTCTCAGACATTGGACATTCCCGACTATGTTAGGTTCAACAAGTATCAAATGGCTAAAAGAAAGGATGTCGAGCGTGCTTTTGGAGTGCTACATGGTAAATTCAGAATTGTCGGATCTCCCTGTAAGTTTTGGCACCAATCTGACTTGAATCTAATTATGAAATGTTGTCTTATTTTACACAACATCATTATCGAGCATGAGCGTCGGGATACGGATTGGGGCAGGGTTGTTCCTGTTTCCACTTCCGGAACCTACCGTTAATGGTCGTGTATTTATGTCATCTCTGAAAAACATAGAACTCCACCTACAACTAAGAAATGATCTTGTCAAGCACATTGTTGCGCGTCCTGGTAGAGGAGGCGCGGCAGGGGACTTGTCTAGTTTGGAGGCTTCAGATATGGAATACGTGGTACTTCCATCATCAGAAGGAGATTATGATGATGCAGACTTAGAAGAAGAAGTTGTCCCATGCCAAAACGAGGATGAAGCATTTGAGTATTATGGAGATTACAATAATCAAATCCCAAATGACTTTCAACATGGAGATGAACATGTTCATGCATACGGACATGTGGGAAATGAATATCAACATGATGGAGATGTCAATGAGGATTCTGGTGATGAGGAGGATTATGACGATGATGATGGGGATTCTGAGGATGACGATGAGGAGGAGGAGGATGATGCTGAGGTTGACGATGACGATGATGCGGGTATGTATGATGATGATGATTCTGAGGCATAGGATGTAATTCACTGTTATGTTTTAAGTTTTCGAATGTTACACGCACTTGTAATAACAAATTTTAGATTATTTTTTTCAATTTTGTATGCAAATGATGAAGTTTAGATTTGATGGCATATGGTTTACAATTACGATAATCCGCGAAATCATTTAAACAGTATATGGATATGTATACATATCCGTGAAATCTATTTGTACAATATATGGATTAGTATACTTATCCATAAAATCTCGTTCTACAGTGTCGGGATATGTATACGGTCCATGTATAAAAGATTCACAATCTCTTTACCAATGAACACATTAGTTCGTCCAACTCAGATCTCCATCTTCAAAAATAAACACTTATTTTTGTCCAAGTTGTTATCCACAACACTTTTCTCAGTTAATTATGGTGGGTTATATTCCAAATGAAGTAGAATTGATAGTTAGTTTATGGGTTGAAGTTCATCCGGAGAATGAAGAAGAAGATGAACAACTAAATAATACAAACCTTTTGGAGCAGTTGCTGCAAAGGTTGATTATACATAACGAGAATCCAAATCAACGAACGGTTACGTATTTGAAAAAAAGGTTAAACATTATAACTTCAGACGTGAAAGTATATGTATCTACACAAAGATCGTTATATTTATGGAGGGCTCCAGTACCTTCGAAAATCGTAAGAAACTTACCGGTTACCTATCAAACAATCTTTTGAGTATGTGCATTGAATTGTTGAATAATTTAATTGTAAATTGATATTGTTTTCTTTTGTTGTAGGAGCAAGAGGCTATGATAGTTACCAAAAAAAGATGGGGAAACCTTTTAGATTTTTTAACTGCTATGTCATTTTGAAAAACAACTTCTCAGAGTATAACCCTTCCCCCTTTGAAGATTCATCATCTGAATCATCAGATGAAGAGTAAAGAATTTAAATGAAGATAGGTTTTGTGGGTATATCTCTCTGTAAACCCTCACGAGAGATAACTCGTCCAATAGGGGTCGCCTATTGGTTTAAATGCTGGTTGAACGTGCTTAATGTAATCGTTAATCTGAATATGAAAATAACTATTATTATTTATTGTAGACGCATATTACTAAATGTTCATTACATTTAAAAACTCACACATACTAATTATAAAAAATCACATTACATCAATTGATATTCGATTCAACTAAAACAACACTTATTCAGCCCATGCCACCGTTCCACACTCAAGGCATCTCCAGTTACGTTTTCCATATGTTTTTTTGTTTTTTTTTTTTGTAATTGAACGGTGCATTTCCATAAAGAAATAACAACCCTCAGTTTCACATGGAATCCCCTTGGTGCATTCAAACTCCACATTTCTTTTTAGTTTGAAGTTGTTGCAGAGTTCTTCAACTTTTTCTTGTTTGATTGCATCTTTCATTGCATCCTCCAAACATTGTGCTTCTCCCGGAAATTTAGCATACTCACATTCCAAACACCTTATCTTCTCTGGTATCGACTCTTTTACCTTCCTAGTGCCGGTGCAACCTCGTTGTGGACATTTTGTATATAGCCATGGGCTTTGAAGTAGACTATGTGTATTTATGAAACAACATGGACAAACCTCTTTTGCTTCCACACATACTATTTGTTTTCCTTTTCTACTCGAACTGTTAGAATACATAATTAAGGTTGTTTATATCTAAGAATGTATTGAGATTGTTGATGGTTAGAAAAAAAAAATATTTTGTATTTATATAAAGAAATAGAGTCGTTGGGAAATAGAGCCGTTGGGAAAAAAATCCGTTGGGAGATACAGTTGTTGGGAAAAAAGAGTCGTCGGGCACGAGTTGTTAGAAATAGAGTCGTTGGGAAAAAGAGCCTTTGGGCACGAGTTGTTAGAAATATAGCCGTTGGGAAGGAATCATATATATAAGAAAGATAACCCATTCTTCTTTGCAACATCAATCTACCTATTTTTCTGTGCAACATCAATCTACCTATTTTTCTTTGCAACATCAATCTACATATTCTTTTCAGTATTAATCTTGGAGGTGAAAAACAAAGCTAAACATCTATTCAATGGCAAATCAATCAGCAACTACCAACTCAGTCGAAGACATAATTAGAAGATGCAAGCGAACCACTCCATCAATTGCTGCAATGGAAAAGGAGGTATGCAAAAGAGGTCATCAAGCTACTAAGAACGCAATGACGTCTTCATCACCTACCAAATTAACTAATATGATGGATGGAGTGTTAAGCAAAGGAAAGTCCACAAACCATACCAAATATTCATATGGGTGTTCGACTGAATACCAACAAAAACTCAAGGAATACGAAGAAAAACGCAAGGCAAAAGAACGAGTTCAACAACAATTCCAACTGAGGGAAAGGTTAAAGGATGTTTAAGAAGAGATTGAATGGATTAGAAACTTTTACCTTCTCAAGGATGATTTTCCAGAAGATCCTAAAGATCATACTATGTTCTAGACTATGTTAGTTGGGGTTGTTTCATTAAAGAGACGGGAAAGAAACCACGCTTTAATTATGAACCATCCTACATTTGTTCAAGGACAAATCATGTTAGGAAATTATGCATCAGGTACAATGAATTTCTCGATGGGTACAGAGGTTATCGGTTCACTGCACAAGATGCATATAAAGCTTGGAGAAAAGAAATATCATTTCAAAGCGGCATTGATTGTTGAATCTGACACTTGGGAAAATAATAACATGTAATGTGTTCAGACCTATCGAATGATTTGTTGTACTTTATTTTTAAAGTTATTTATGAACATTAGTTTAATGAAGTGATAAAATGAAGTTATTAATTTGAATTTGGATTTGAATATCGAGTGGTTACAACACATTGAAAATTTAATTAATTCAAACAACAATTTCAATAAATTTAGACAACACATTTAAAATTAAGTTAACAACAATACTAACTAGAAATTTAAGACAACACTTTTAATTTAAACATGTACTATAAATAAAAAAAAAATAAACTCAATGAAAGATAAAACAATTAGAGCTGGATTACATCTTCATCTTCTGAATCTTCAATGCTGATTATACCCTTCCCCTTCAAAATCTCCTTTTGCTTGCGTAGATAATATTGTTTTTCGTGGGGAGCTAAACGACTAAGGTCCATAAACATTATTGCATTGTCTTGATCTAAATGCATTTGTTGTCGATGCATTTGATTAGTCTGTTATTGAAGTTTGCAAATTGATTTGATCTTCCATTTGATAACTCGGTTGTTGAGTATACCCCAAAAAGTTTGGTATTGGCATTCTTGTTCCATTCTCATTTTTTCCTTCCTTGATCGTGTTTCCTTAAGATACTACAAAATACTAGAACTTTGTTGATAGATCTTATCTTCTTCCATCTTAACCGAAGATGTTCCCTCATCATCTTCTCTAAATATACCTTGCTCACGATCCTTCTTCTGTCTGGCTAGATTTTTGGCTTTCTTTGTTCCTATAGGACGTGCATTTTCCTTGTATTTCCAACGAGTTTCTCCATTGGGAAGAACTTCATTACCATCTTTGACTGATACAAAGTTACGATGATTATCAAACAACTCACTGTTTTGGCTCACCGTCAGTTCATAATTAAATCCAGGGACCTTTTCTCTAAACAATTCATAACATGCATCATACTTGAATGGTTGTCCTCTTTGTTCCTGAAATTGAAGGTGACCATCTCTTGTCTGAAAAATTATATAAGAAACATTAGGTTTATTGTTATTATCACCAACTATATGGAAAAACTTAAAAAATTAATAAAACTTACTAAATCTTCGTGGTTCGCACCGCTTTTGGTTTGCCGATATAGAGCGTTAAGAATGGACACAAATTCTTTGACATCTTTTTTAATATGTCTCATCTTGGTTTTTAAAGCATCCCAATCTCTTTCATATGGATTGCCATTGCGTTGCTCAAAAATTTCATGAATACGTATCCAAAACATAGCGGTTTTTTGCGCCGCACCCATAATTTCGTCCATACTAACATAAATAAAAGCAATAGTAAGATCAACCTCTTCTTGTGTGACAAAATTAAGTACCATTTTGAATGAAACTAAGATAAAAATAAAATGAGTGGTAGAATAAATCTAAATACCAAAGACGTATAGTAAGATGAAGTGAAAGAAGAAATCAATTGATGTAAGAAGGAGAAAATAAGAAATCAATTGATTTGGTGTGGTTTGAGTAGAGAATTAGAGTGGTATTTATAGAGGATTTTGAAAAAATGACCGTTGGGATCCGACGGTGTAGAAAATAGAGCCGTTATTAATGATGGATGGTTAGGATCGGGTGTGAAAGAGGTGTAAACAAAAAAAGGTCAAACAAATTTAATTTACGAAACGGGTATTCAGTACATGTGCGAAAAGCTACGCTTACTGAGTAACCGTATCAACAGTTGTACGCGTACTCAGTACGCGTAAAGTGTAAAATAATACGGGTACTCAGTACCCGTGTGATTTCCCTTCCCTACACGAGTGATCAGATCTGATCAGCCGAGTAGAGAAGGAGGTTGATATCCCTACTCATGTAGGGATATGGGAGACCATAGCACTTGGGATTTTAGTGTTTTGAGGGATAGAGAGGGATAGGGAAGGGATATCCCTCTCCATAGTGCTAGCTCTTAGGAAATATTTGTTGCGACGTTTTCGGTTAGGAATTTTTTTTTGCGATGTAACAGAACTATTGTTCGGTTGGGAAATGTTTTTTGCAACGTAACCGAACATCACCGAACCGACCGTTGGGAAATATTTTAACGTAATCCGAACATAGTTATTTTTTGCCAAACTGTTCTTCATGTTCATCATTTCCATTAGGTTCGGTTAGTTTGACAAAGTTTTTTACATAATTCCTAGACGAACTTTTCTCTGCAACTTCCATTTCAACTCATTTTGATGGTTAATACTCATTTTTTCAACCAAAAACGAATGACAAATAATGGGTTTGTGAGAATACCTTTGTTAATGATTTAAATTAAGTTATATATATATATATAGGTGGTGGTGGTTGGTGGTGATATTAATCGGAGGTGGTAGTGGTGGGCGGCGGTGGTGGGAGGAGGTGGTGGTTATATATACTCCCTCTGTCCTTTTTTATCTGTCCTAATTTCCATTTTTATCTGTCCGCTCTGTTTATAGACATACTTTTCCCTTAAACTATCAAATATACCCTTACTTTTGATAATCATAAAATCATTTTTAATATCAAAATCTTAAATGATACACCATATATAAGGAAAAAAACTTACTCAATATCTTTGTATTAATTGTCATTCCTTTTTTAAATAAAAACATTTATGGATAGTTATAAAAATATTTCTTAAATTGTGGATTCCATAATAAAAGCAATATAAATTTGCTTTTATTTTCTTAAAATATTCCCTAAAATAATAATACTATCAAATTTAAGCTAATAATTTAGTTTTGGTAATAATATAACATTAAATAGGCTAGTCAAGGGCTAGTCATGATATTTTATAGGATTTCCTTAATATCTTGACAAAGTCAAAGCGGACTCTTAATTTAGGACGGAGGGAGTATATATATAGGTGGTTATTAGGTTAGCTTTAAATTAAATTAGGTTAAGGGTAGGTTAGTCATTTACACACTTTAGGACACCCCTTATAACTATAGGGAGGGTGGCCTTAAAAAACAATGGTCCCCCAAAAAACGTAGGTGCCCAAAAAATCGTTCTTCAAATTTGTTCGGTAGTTCATTAATGCACCATCCAAACAAGTGATTCCTAGATTTGTCAAGAGTAAATTAAGAACGCGAAATTGGGGGATATAAAAAGGAATTGGGGATATGAGAAAAGGACAAAAACTAGATCCATATATCAATTCGGGGTCACCCCTTATCTAAGTATTTTACGTAATACCTAATCTACCCCTCACTAATCAGGATTAGTGATTAATAATAATTAGTAAAATCATAAGATTTTTTATAAATTATTAGTGTGTGTTTTATTTGAATTTGGATTAGTGAGGTGAGAGTATAAGGAAGGAAAAATATTTTGAGAGAGAAATTTTTTTGGGGAAAATGGAGGATGATTGTGAAGAGAGAATTGCTGCAGCTGAATCTTTAGCTCAACTACAACAAGGAGCATATCTTGAATCTTCATCTAACGACAACAACTCTCAATTGCAACTCTTTGTTGAGACAACACCCTTGAATGATGATTTTGACGAGTATGGAGAGTTTCTTGAAGAACCAACACAAGAAAGTAAACTTGCACAACATAGTAGCATCCCCAACACACAGGTAAAGCTGCTTAGATGTTGAAAAATCGAATTTTTTCTTTAAACCCGCCATTTTTTCAACTAAAATACCTAGGTGCCGGCATGTAGTTGTATGAATACCATGCCGGTAGTCAGGGTACCGGCAAGGTATTCATACTACGACCATGCCGGTAGACTGATATCCCCCATTTTGAATATTGAATCGGCATAGCATTCTACCAAAAAACTATGCCGATATGGAGTTAACCTTTTTACCTAACAAGGAATATACTACGGAATATTCAACCGGCATGGTTTCATTGATCGGTTACCATGCCGGTACTGCATGAAAAACATACAGGAAACAGTTCCATCCCAAACCAAAAATCGGCATTAAAACTTAATAAACATCAACGCCGGAACTGGGTACCGGCGTGGTACCATCAATATCGAGAATGCCGACACCAAAACCGGCGTTGTTCAGTTACAACTTTACAATGTCGGTACCTACAAAAAAAAACATGCAGGAATAAATGTTTTACAAAGCTAAATTCCGGCATTCAATATCAATTATTTTCAATGCCGGAATTGTGTACCGTCTTGGAATAATGGATTACGAGAATGCCTGCACCCGTGCTTCCAGCGTTGTTTTCTTATGAAACATGTATGCCGGAATAGGTTTCAAATTTGGTCTTCCGTTTTGGTTAACTTAGACTATGCCGAAACAATGGTCGAGCATGCCAGTACGGGTTTCCGGCATAGTGTTTTAATTTTGTTTGGAACTAATTTTCATTCGATCTTTAGGTGGTGACATATAATGATCCAACAAATGCAAATCCGCTTTATTGGGATACGTCGTAATACTATAAAATCCCTCCGGTATGTGACCAAAGAATACTTTTCACCTAGTATCTTGAACTTTACTAATGAACGCAAAATTGTTCTTATGTAGGGAATAACATATCGAAAGGAAGCAATCGCTTGGGCTAAAGAAACGACTCTTAAGAACATGTGTGTGTTGGTGAGGAATACCGAAGGTTCGAAGAGGCGTTTTGAGATGGCTTGCGAGAGAATTGGGAAATACAAGGAGAAGAATAGCCACAAGATAAAGGATTATGTATATCCAAAGAAGACTAATATGGTATACAAGACTCGTACGAGGAAGAATAATTGCCTGTTGAAGCTTGTATTCCGTTTAAATGACATGAACAATTGGGATTGTGAGGTGTTGTGTGGCTGTCATAACCATCGGGATTCGAAATATTTTGTTGGTCACTCCTTAGTTGTGAAGCTAAAACCTGACGAGTTAGAGGATGTAAAGAGATTGACCAAAACATTTATCAAACCGAGACAAATTCTCAGAGGCTTCAAGGAAAAGGATGAGACTAACGTGTCTTCTCTACGTACAATTTATGCCGCACAAGCAACTATTAGAAGGGTGGAATAGGAAAGGAGGAGCATTATGCAAGAATTTGAGAAGATAGTTTGGGATCACAACTACACGCGTATCATTAAAAGAGGGACGGACGAGAAGCCCCTTCAAATATTCATTTCACATCCTTTGCTTTCACAATTGGCAAATACATGTTGTGGTGTTCTTTTGATGGATTGCACCTACAAGACAAACAAATATAATATGTCGTTGTTCAACATCGTGGGGCAAACCTCGGACAAGGTAACATTCACATTGGCTTGGTGTTTAATGGAAAACGAGAGGGACTATAATTTTCAATCGGCATTACGATAATTGAAATTGTTCTTCCGGGAAAATCAACTTCCGAGGGTCATCGTAACCGATAATGATGACGCATTAATGAAAGCAATATCCAACGTCTTCCCGGACGCACAAAATTTCCTATGTACATATCATATACGTAATGATGTGATAAAAACTTCCCATGCCTTGTTTGAACCCGCAAATGCGGATATTAAGAAGAGAATGATGGTACAACTAGAGGAAGATGTTCGAAAGAACAAACTATCCCCCGAAGAAGAAGAAGATGAGACAGGCAAGATAAAGGAGCGAGTGGACAAAGAACATGCGGAAAATCATAAAAAGTGGTTGGAATTTCTAAGAGATTGGGAGAAAGTTTATTGGTCTCTTACCGAGGTTATGTACGAAAAGAGATTGGAGAAGTTTATTGTCGATTGGAACGAAGTTTATCCGACTGCAATGGTTGGATAAGTTCAAGGAAAAATTTGTGCGTGCATGGATAAACCGGTATAGACACTTCAGTGAAGCAACTAGTGCAGCGGAGTCCGCTCATGGGAGATTTAAAGATCTCATCCAGTCCGGTCAAGGCAATGTGGTTACGGTCACCGAGGCAATGGAGCAATACTTTAAGCAAGATATCAATAGGATCAAGGAGGATTTTGAGAAAATCTCAATGGAAAGGATGACTCAATTTCTTCGTTATGGTAAGTTGCTCCAAGGACTAGAACTCAACGTCTCTCATTGGGCAATAAAACATATGATGAGACAAATGGAATATGAGAAAAATTACGGTAAACCGGGTGATATGTGTATTTGTCCCGACATGTCTTCATTGGGGCTTCCGTGTCGTCATATGCTTATGAAGTATGAAGAAGTGATACCTATTGAGGTTATTGATCCGTTTTGGAAGCAACTATCTTTCGACCCTCCCCCTTCGGGAGATCCCGGGCAATCTCCATGGGATACGAACGAAGCAAAGGAATTCTTCGAAGCTTACTCACGTAGCACCTCGGTAAGCCGGCAAGTCTTGTTGAGCCAACTAAGGCTAATTACTCTTCCATGGATCGCACAAAGCGAAGAGCCAAGAAAGGGAGATCCAATAGGTAGATTACAAACTAAAACAAAAAGGAAAAACAAAGGGTAGAATTGAAATAAATGACTCAACGTGAAGAAGAACTCGCGGCAAGTAAGAAACGAGATCTAACCGCTGATGAGTGCCAAATATTGCATATTTCTACATCTATTTATTGGCATTTAACTCATCTTTTGTGCTCGAAATCGATATTATCCCAGATTCTGTATTTTCTTTGTTTTCAAGAATAAATATTTGTACTAATCAATTTTGTGTTTTTAGGTAGTAAATAAAGCTCGGAGAAATTGAGGAGCCAAAAGATCAGAATTTTGGAGATGAGCGTCTATGGAGCAGAAAGCCAAAGCCCGCGTGCGCATCAGTTGCAACCCAACAAGTAGCAACCCATTTACAAGACATGGGCTTGAGCAGTCCAAGACCCGGCCCATAACCCGGATCCAAGCCCGTCCCATCTGAGTCGTTAGATTTGATCCATTTACATCCGACGTCGCTCCACCATGCACATTGTCCGTCGCTGCTCCCGCTCCACACCAAAACCACCTATACCTTACCGTCGAGCCAAACACACCTTCCCCCATTTCTCACTTCCCTTTTCTCTTTCTCCCCGACAGTTTCAGAGAAACCCATTTCTCTTCTTCCCCGACCATGTCAGTTGCAGCGCTACCTTCTTCTCCCCCGACACCACAGCCACCACAGCCGCGCCAGTACACCCACCTTTATCACCTCCTAGTCTCCCTCTATCTCTTTCATAGATTCTTCACCCTAGAAGCTAAGTGAGAGATAGAAAGAGTTAGGGTTAGGGTTTC
Organism: Papaver armeniacum; assembly: GCA_023531295.1. Taxonomy (NCBI): domain Eukaryota; kingdom Viridiplantae; phylum Streptophyta; class Magnoliopsida; order Ranunculales; family Papaveraceae; genus Papaver; species Papaver armeniacum. Next base: position 28,866 of record JAJJWW010010765.1, on the reverse strand, counting down.
GTCAACAGGAGGGAACCATCATTGCAAAGCCGAATTAGCAGAGGGAACAACAAATTCAGAGGTTTTGGGTGAGTGGGTTTGCATTTATTTTCGAATTTAAGTGTTAGAAGAATGGAGGGTTTGCATGTATAAATAGGAAGAGTGATAGGTGTAGAATACACCGTATTTAATATCTAGTATTTATGCTTTCTTTGCGAGTTTTCTTGTAAATTATGTATCTTATGTGTGCTTTTGAGTTTATTAGGTGCAATGGAGTCATTTGGAGCAAAAAGACCAAGTAGAGCTCGTTCGAACCTAGGAGTTCTTGCTATCATCTTGAAGAGGACGAAAATGCGAAGCCAACGGCGAAAGAATGAGCTCATTCCGACATCGTATGAAGAAGATATAGGCGAAATAACAAATTAGGCTTGTCAGTTCCCCAGAACCAACAGCTTACCAAGAATGAAGAAGGAATTGTTAAGGGCACCAGGCTTAATTACTCAAGGCAGCCACGGAATGGGAGCTGAACTGTCAGTCTTGCAAGACCGACAGCTTGATTACAACATTAATGGAACCCGCATGATTTGCATGACAAGACCAATCGGGGATGATCGAGAAGCTTGCTTGTTGAGAACTGCATCTAGGTCGAGTGATCTCTGATGCTTTCTGACAGTAATGGAGAACGGTGTTGCTCGCAAGAATGAACGAAGGAAGAGATGGTGCTGATGACTATCTAATGAAGCTGCGAGACGAGTTTGGAGCCGTGTTTAATCCTGACAGCGAGATTGATTCTTGGCAGTGGTGTGACGATGAAGCAGTGACGATGAAGGTTGGTTGCTGGCAGGGATGAAGTTCTGGGAGATGACGCTGCTGCCATTGACGATGATGGTGATTATCGGCAGAAGATAGTTGAGCTCGAGATGGACGGAGCTCAGAGCTGGGGTTGTCAACAGAGGAAAGAACAGGATGATGGAGAAGCTCATGATGATCACGATAGAGCATAACAGGAGATGGAGAGAAAGATAGATGAGGTTGCCAGAGAAGTATGGAGGGGTTTAGCTCGAGCTTGGTGATGGGATTCGGAGTTTGGCAGTGAACAGGGACGATAAGAAGAAGAAGGGTTGGCTGCCATTGTAAATGGAGTTCGAGCTAGAGTGCGGATCAGTGGAAGATGCTGGCACGAATGGAAGAAGATCGTGATTGAGATTGGCAGAAGAAACAGCGTGGAGTTCGATGGCAGCGATGGGGTTATGGGACAGTGATGGCATTGCAGCTGCCATTGATGATCGCGTTGGTGCTGTGAAGAGCTGTTGGTTGTCATGAAGAACTCGATCGAGAAAAGAAAAGGTTTGGGTTGAGTTTGGGGCAGAAAGTAAGCTCGAGCAGTTCACAACCAATGCTGGATGTTGTGGAACCAAGTGTACATGCCATGAGAAATATAGGAGATGGACGAAAGATATTGGTTGGATTATGGTCTTGAGCAGCAATGGGGTAGCTCGTGTTGGTTTGCGTCGATAGTAGAGCAGCTGCTGGAAGTGATTGTTGAGATGGGTTTTGTATGGCTTGTTTTGAAATGGTTGAGCTGATGCAGGCGGTGATTGGTGATGGCTGGAGTTAAATGACTAAGTGGTCTTTGTGGAGTTTGGCAGCATCGGTTCTGGAAGTATGTTTGCTGTATGAGCAGTTGAGACGTGAATGAAGACGAACTCGAATGGATTTGGTTGCAGGTGATGTTCAGATGGAGGAAAGTTGGTTTCTGCCAACGGAGATGATATATTTGAACTGGTGCTGCTGGTGGTGATTTCTGTGATTGGTTGCAGCCGATGGTGAAAGCATGCAGCTGCGGCCAAGCTAAGTTCAGCTGTTGTGAGCGATGGGTGCTGCTGGTTTGCTGCAGTTTAATCGTAAGTCTCATGCAGCGAAGACATGATCGACTACTGAAATGCAGGTGATCATTAGATGGCTGGAGTTTGTTGTTGGCAGGGAAGAATAATGGTCACGGAATAGAAGGATTGAGAGCAGATGGTCAGATGGGTGTTGGATTGAGTTGTCGGCTAGCATCGTGAACTCGAGAGAAAACGGTAAACGATGATGGTGATTTATCACGTCTGTGAAGAACAAGAAGAGGCTCAGAGAGATACGGCAGTGATGATGGTGATCGAGTTGGATTGAACGAAGGAGACGTATCGAGTTTGTGTGATGCTGCCACTAATGGCAGTGATGAAAAGGCTGGTTCATGAAGAGAAGTTGGCCGTGAAAGAAGAGGAATAAAATTTACCCGTCGGTTCCACGGAACCGACAGGCCATTGAAGCTAATGATGTTTTGGGCTGGATTTTGTAGACCCGTTTGGATAATTTCGACTACATTTTCACGACTTCAGGCTTGGCCGTGACTTTGGTGACTTACTTTGCACGGGGTTTAACGCACGGGACACAATTCCTAAGAGATGCTCTTTCCTATTTTTGTTAGGTTTCCTAGTTTCTTCAAGGGAGGTTACAAAAACTCTATATATAGGAGAAGCCTAGGCACAATCATATATCTTTTCGAATTCTTTTTCCTCTACTTGTTTTCTAGGGTTTTGAAACATGAGACTTCTTTTTCTTCTTGTGATGAACTCCATGAATATGAGTACCTAAGTTTATTATTGGTTATGGAATAGTTGGATTTCACAAAGCATGATTCTTTGATTCAATATATTAGTTTTGTCTCATATGTATCGTTTGCAATTCTCTGAAAATATTGTTTTATGATTGATTGATTGTTTTGTCAAGTTGCAAATTGGTAGAACTCCTAATCACATCTATTGCTAGTTTAGGGTTTATTATACGCAAAAGTGATATTCCTTGGATACAAGTAGCATAATATGATTATAGTTTGTAGTGATATATTCTTATGATCATATGTGAATCGTAACCTTTGTTAAATCGGATTAGTGCGCTTTCCACGTTCGATTGCTTTGATTGGCCTGATTTCATAGAACTTAATGCATCTAGGGAATTAAACTTGATTAGTGCTTTTACACGTTAGGTTGTTCCTTTAGGTAGAATTCATATTCGTATCTTTTAATGTGTTTGTTGATGACATGAGGAGGTTTGCGGGATATTCTTGCGATCAAGGTATTCTAGGGTCTTTGATAAAAGTTGAGATTAAAATATCAATTCTAGTTATTGTGAAAAGCATGTTAGTGAATGAAAACGAAATCCTTAACCAATATCTCTTCTATCTTATTTGTTTGCTTATTTGTTTATTTGCTTTTATCTTATTTTAGTTTATAAAATCACAAAATCCACGGTGTTTTATATAGGAAACCATAACAATTTGACAACCTAGACCTCTCTGTGGGATCGATCCTTTCTTGCCCTTGCTATATTTATATTTTGAGTAGTAAGAAAGTGTAATTATATTTGTGTCGCTTACGACCGCGATCAAATTTTGGCGCCGTTGCCGGGGAGGCAGCGGTTGTTAATTGTTTTTGGTTTCTTATTTTTGTATTTAGTTTTTTGTTTTATTTTTATTTTTATTTTTTCTTATTTTCTGGGTTTTTAACCTTGGTTTGGGAATTATTTCAGGTGCTTATTTCTATGGAAGGAGCATATTGGAACGATGGATACGGTTTTCAACAACCTCAACAATATGATAACTACCAATTCCATGGGTATAATCAAAACCAATTCATTGGTTATGATCACTATTCCATGGAACCTTATGGTTTTCCTCAACAACCTTATGGTGGGTATGTGTGTGAACAACCACAAGGATGGGAGGATTCTTATGCTCTTGAACAAAAAGTCTCTAATTTTATAGATAAAGTTTCCACCTTTTTACAAGAGGAATTTCAAAAAGCTAAAGAGACTACAAACGAGCAACTCCAAGAACTTCGTGAAAGTATGACTATCTTACGAAGAGACATTGATCAATACAAGGAAGATATGGATAATTCTAATGTGCATATGGTTTGTGATGATTATTTGATTGATGCTAATGTTGAAAAAGGCCAATCCTTGAGCACTTTCGTTGATAATTGTGTAGTTAACTCAACTCTTGATCGTAATAATGATCATTCACCTATTCAAAATGATGAGTTAGAGATTAACAACACTAAATTCAGCGAGGAACAATCTTATGTTGACTATGATAGTGATGGTGATTATGATACATTGCTTGAAACAACTCATGGTGACATCTCCGAGGAGTCTTTTTGGGATCAAGATGAAGACGAAGAGGAATATGTCGACACTTATGTAGATTACTCAAGCATTGATCTTAATAATGATCAAGAGCCTATTCAAAGGGTGGAGCTTGAGGATGATGCATTTTTGAGTGTTCTAAAAAAGTTTCTTATGATACAATTTGGATCCGCAAAAGAGTATGTGCCTTACAACAACAAAGAGGAGTATGTTGAGAATGAGACCGTTATAACCAATATTGTGGAAGACCCAATTGAACTTGTAAATGATTGTCATGATGATGTTTATGTCGAGACTTTGGTTACGGCAGAAACGGACGAAGAATGGTTGCAAGGTTTGATAGAGGACCATGATATAAAAGAGGTGAATAATTCAATTGAGTTTTCAAGGATGAAGAGGATTCCGTAATACAAGAGATTGTGAAAGGTTTATCTAACCCTTTGCCTATTATTTCTTCTCCTTTACCTCTTATTGGTTTGAATGTATGTGCTTCGAGAATATTGTTGAATGACTTTGTTTCTCGTTTTCCGCCATTAGAGAAACTTGATTCTCATACTATGCAGGTTATGGAACAAGAAACCGTGGATGTACCCGACTTCTATATTCTTTATACGCTTCCAAGTGTGGACAAGAATAAGTGTGGGGGAAGCCTTTATCGGTTCATAGCTTCACTTTTGCTTTATTGTACTAATATTTGTGTGAAGCTAGTGTTTGCAAAACAGGTTCTATGGAAGGATCCCCAACTTTTCCGATTATTGGTGTATGGGGAATGAATCTTGCAAGGATATAGTCGGGCCGACGACTATAAAACAAGCGCTAAGTGGGAGGCAACCCACCGGTTTTGTATCTCTTATCCTTTTGCATTTTATTTTTGTTTCGTTTATTTATTTTTTACTGTTTTTATATCATATTTGCATCCCTATGTTTAATTTCATTGAGTCCGTAATCTATCTTAGAAGAGAATTATGACGAATACCTTTTCGTCAGAAAATTTCAGACTGCGCGTAGTTCATTCCAGAGACCATAACTGTCAGACCGTTTATCTAAACACTGTGAAATTTTGACACTGTGTAGAAAACACGTAGGTGAACAACTTTTGTGAAATGGAGTTTTTCCAAATTCCTTACCAATTTGCACAGTTTTTGCGTTTTATCTGCTGTTACGTCAGAATTCAGAACTTTCGGTTTTACACATTGAGGACAATGTGAAGTTTAAGTGTGGGGGAGCATTTATATGTTTGTATAGTTTGTTTTTGACACCATTAGTGGATGGAACCATTTTGAATGCAGGAGTCGAGGAACCAATTAACTAAAAGGGAAGAATATAGCTCAGAAATCACAAATTAACATGATAGTTGTTACCATATCTCGGAATATCACCATATCGCATTCTATTTTTATTTTTCCATATTTATCTATTGTTCTCTAAGTGCTTTGGTGGGTCACTAAAAATCGACGTGTTATTACTGCTAGGATGAAATAGAGTGGTTGAGTTACATGAAAAAAAATTGAAAAAAAAAAAAATTGAAAAAAAAAAAAAAAAAAAAAATGAAAAAAATATATGAAAAGAAAAAAAAAAGGACCGACCAATTAGACCAAAACGGAATAAAAAGACACTTGGGAATAGCAGTATGTGTGAAACGTAGTCCCTGTCTCCGTCGCCTAAACAAGCGTGGAATGCAGGATCCAAGGCAACTATCATGTATTTGCTGACAAGAAGCATGCGCTTGGATCCAAAAGATCTAATCATGCCGTCTAAAAAAAAAAAGAAATTGGATCCAGTTTGATCCAATCATAAAAAAAAAATTATTATTGTGTTGAATAAAGTCACTCTTGGTTCCCTTGTATAGGCCAATTGATTTGATGTAGCATTCAAGACTAAGTAGCTCAATCCAATAGGATTAGGTTCATCTTAGCAAGTGACCTTGAGACAGATATGGGAAACATCGAACACTTGTGAATATTCGCCAACATCTACATCTTTATCCATCTTCTTAATCTTTTCATTGTGATTGTGGTTTGTTAGTTTCCGAGTATTGTGGCTTGTTCGACTATCTAATTAGAGTTTATTTACTAATATATGAATTGAATTTGCAAGGTACCCCCTCCTGTAGTCATTTTGGATTCGTTCATTGATTTGTCACAAATAGACGGAGTTTGAAATATAGGTTTTGTAGGTATATCTCTAGTAAACCTTCACGAGACTATAACTCGTCCACTAGGGACACCTAGGGGTTTAAAGGCTTGTTATTTATGCTAAAAGTGACCGTAGCCTCGACGACACGGAGTTGTATGTATCTTTTTGAATTGTTTTGTTTGATTTGCTCGAGGACTAGCAAAGTCTAAGTGTGGGGGAATTTGATAGGTGTAGAATACACCGTATTTAATATCTAGTATTTATGCTTTCTTTGCGAGTTTTCTTGTAAATTATGTATCTTATGTGTGCTTTTGAGTTTATTAGGTGCAATGGAGTCATTTGGAGCAAAAGACCAAGTAGAGCTCGTTCGAACCTAGGAGTTCTTGCTATCATCTTGAAGAGGACGAAAATGCGAAGCCAACGGCGAAAGAATGAGCTCATTCCGACATCGTATGAAGAAGATATAGGCGAAATAACAAATTAGGCTTGTCAGTTCCCCAGAACCAACAGCTTACCAAGAATGAAGAAGGAATTGTTAAGGGCACCAGCTTAATTACTCAAGGCAGCCACGGAATGGGAGCTTTGACCCGTCGATCTTGCAAGACTGACAGTTGATTACAACATTAATGGAACCTGCATGATTTGCATGACAGAAGACCAATCAGGGATGATCAGAGAAGCTTGCTTGTTGAGAACTGCATCTAGGTCGAGTGATCTCTGATGCTTTCTGACAGTAATGGAGAACGGTGTTGCTCGCAAGAATGAACGAAGGAAGAGATGGTGCTGATGACTATCTAATGAAGCTGCGAGACGAGTTTGGAGCCGTGTTTAATCCTGACAGCGAGATTGATTCTTGGCAGTGGTGTGACGATGAAGCAGTGACGATGAAGGTTGGTTGCTGGCAGGGATGAAGTTCTGGGAGATGACGCTGCTGCCATTGACGATGATGGTGATTATCGGCAGAAGATAGTTGAGCTCGAGATGGACGGAGCTCAGAGCTGGGGTTGTCAACAGAGGAAAGAACAGGATGATGGAGAAGCTCATGATGATCACGATAGAGCATAACAGGAGATGGAGAGAAAGATAGATGAGGTTGCCAGAGAAGTATGGAGGGGTTTAGCTCGAGCTTGGTGATGGGATTCGGAGTTTGGCGGTGAACAGGGACGATAAGAAGAAGAAGGGTTGGCTGCCATTGTAAATGGAGTTCGAGCTAGAGTGCGGATCAGTGGAAGATGCTGGCACGAATGGAAGAAGATCGTGATTGAGATTGGCAGAAGAAACAGCGGGGAGTTCGATGGCAGCGATGGGGTTATGGGACAGTGATGGCATTGCAGCTGCCATTGATGATCGCGTTGGTGCTGTGAAGAGCTGTTGGTTGTCATGAAGAACTCGATCGAGAAAAGAAAAGGTTTGGGTTGAGTTTGGGGCAGAAAGTAAGCTCGAGCAGTTCACAACCAATGCTGGATGTTGTGGAACCAAGTGTACATGCCATGAGAAATATAGGAGATGGACGAAAGATATTGGCTGGATTATGGTCTTGAGCAGCAATGGGGTAGCTCGTGTTGGTTTGCGTCGATAGTAGAGCAGCTGCTGGAAGTGATTGTTGAGATGGGTTTTGTATGGCTTGTTTTGAAATGGTTGAGCTGATGCAGGCGGTGATTGGTGATGGCTGGAGTTAAATGACTAAGTGGTGCTGTGGAGTTTGGCAGCATCGGTTCTGGAAGTATGTTTGCTGTATGAGCAGTTGAGACGTGAATGAAGACGAACTCGAATGGATTTGGTTGCAGGTGATGTTCAGATGGAGGAAAGTTGGTTTCTGCCAACGGAGATGATATATTTGAACTGGTGCTGCTGGTGGTGATTTCTGTGATTGGTTGCAGCCGATGGTGAAAGCATGCAGCTGCGGCCAAGCTAAGTTCAGCTGTTGTGAGCGATGGGTGCTCTTTGTTTGTCTGCGGTTTAATCGTAAGTCTCATGCGGCGAAGACATGATCGACTACCGAAATGCGGTGATCATTAGATGGCTGGAGTTTGTTGTTGGCAGGGAAGAATAATGGTCACGGAATAGAAGGATTGAGAGCAGATGGTCAGATGGGTGTTGGATTGAGTTGTCGCTGCTGTCGTGAACTCGAGAGAAAACGGTAAACGATGATGGTGATTTATCACGTCTGTGAAGAACAAGAAGAGGCTCAGAGAGATACGGCAGTGATGATGGTGATCGAGTTGGATTGAACGAAGGAGACGTATCGAGTTTGTGTGATGCTGCCACTAATGGCAGTGATGAAAAGGCTGGTTCATGAAGAGAAGTTGGCCGTGAAAGAAGAGGAATAAAATTTACCCTGTCAGTTCCACGGAACTGACAGGCCATTTACAGGCTAATGATGTTTTGGGCTGGATTTTGTAGACCCGTTTGGATAATTGCGACTACATTTTCACGACTTCAGGCTTGGCCGTGACTTTGGTGACTTACTTTGCACGGGGTTTAACGCACGGGACACAATTCCTAAGAGATGCTCTTTCCTATTTTTGTTAGGTTTCCTAGTTTCTTCAAGGGAGGTTACAAAAAACTCTATATATAGGAGAAGCCTAGGCACAATCATATATCTTTTCGAATTCTTTTTCCTCTACTTGTTTTCTAGGGTTTTGAAACATGAGACTTCTTTTTCTTCTTGTGATGAACTCCATGAATATGAGTACCTAAGTTTATTATTGGTTATGGAATAGTTGGATTTCACAAAGCATGATTCTTTGATTCAATATATTAGTTTTGTCTCATATGTATCGTTTGCAATTCTCTGAAAATATTGTTTTATGATTGATTGATTGTTTTGTCAAGTTGCAAATTGGTAGAACTCCTAATCACATCTATTGCTAGTTTAGGGTTTATTATACGCAAAAGTGATATTCCTTGAATACAAGTAGCATAATATGATTATAGTTTGTAGTGATATATTCTTATGATCATATGTGAATCGTAACCTTTGTTAAATCGGATTAGTGCGCTTTCCACGTTCGATTGCTTTGATTGGCCTGATTTCATAGAACTTAACGCATCTAGGGAATTAAACTTGATTAGTGCTTTTACACGTTAGGTTGTTCCTTTAGGTAGAATTCATATTCGCATCTTTTAATGTGTTTGTTGATGACATGAGGAGGTTTGCGGATATTCTTGCGATCAAGGTATTCTAGGGTCTTTGATAAAAGTTGAGATTAAAATATCAATTCTAGTTATTGTGAAAAGCATGTTAGTGAATGAAAACGAAATCCTTAACCAATATCTCTTCTATCTTATTTGTTTGCTTATTTGTTTATTTGCTTTTATCTTATTTTAGTTTATAAAATCACAAAATCCACTTGTTTTATATAGGAAACCATAACAATTTGACAACCTAGACCTCTCTGTGGGATCGATCCTTTCTTGCCCTTGCTATATTTATATTTTGAGTAGTAAGAAAGTGTAATTATATTTGTGTCGCTTACGACCGCGATCAAAGAGGTAGAGGGATGTAAGAGTTTATGCCTGGATTAGCCAGAGCACCAACTTTAGTTTAATTTGTGTTTTAAGTGTCTTAATTATGTTCTAAGCTTCATTACTAGGGTGTGGATGAAACCTTTGATAATATGTTGAGTAATTCATATTCATGTTGTTATTCTTGCTGTGCTTGATTGGGATAGGAATATAGTTAGCTAATTGATCAAATTATCCTGTGATTGGCTGTACTGTAAGAAGACAGCCAATACTAGGGGAGAATTAGATAGAATGGTTAATAAATTCTCCATTTGAGACTTCCATGGAAGAAGGTATGTGCTTAATAAGATGGGAATGATGCTTAGATAATTAACCAAGGAGCCTGTGATCAACTGTGCTGTAAGAAGACAGTTGATACTAGGGGGGATTAGTAAGATTAGTTGATACATCATCCTTTAGAATCTTCCTTAGGAAGGTACAAGAACACAACCTTAGTTGAATTACCTTAGCATAAGGTCAGGTGGTGGAATCAACTACCCTAGTGTTCTCCAAATTGTTTACAATCTACTTGCTACCTTAGTTTAAAGTCACAACAATCACTTAGTCGTATCGACAACCAACATTTGTGTTACTTCTTTAAAAATCAGTTAGTAAAGCTTTAGAATCAACTTCACACACTCCATTTCTCTGTGGATCGACCTGTACTTGCCCTGCCTCCAATAGGCACTGTGCACTTGCAGTATAACACGTAGGCGAAAACTCTTTTCCCAGCCTACCAAGTTTTTGGCGCCGTTGCCGGGGATTTGGTAGTGTGCTGCGTTGATCATTTGCTAACTCTACTGGTTTCAGTTAATTTTGTATATATGTGTTAATACCTTCTTTGTTTAGCTTCTGTTGTTGGTTTTATATTCCTGCATATTGGCATCATGCTCTATGTAACTTAGCCCACATCCCTTCAGCTGTAGGATCATAGTTGCATCCGTGCATTGCACTCACTATCTCATTTAGCATCTAGCCTGGCTTGAGCTGTCACTACTCAGCTGCATTGCAAAATCCCTGTGATTAATTGCTAAAACCATCATCTGTGCTAACTGAATCTTGTGTAGTGATATGTGCTACTTGAACTGCATTCTTTCATCTCTTTTTGTTAAGCCTTGCATCCCGGCATCACTGCCCTGTAGAGTAACTTAGCATAATCACTTTGTTTTAAAATTTAGCATTTTAATCTCTTTAAAACCACTTGTCATTGTAATCTGTAGTTTAGTTAGTCAATCTGTTCATATAAATTTCATCTTGGCTCTTTAGTGTTAGCTGTAACTTTTTTCTTTCCCTTCTCATCTGCACTCTCTAGAAACCTGTAAATCTTCATTGTTATTTTTACTAGTGGTTGTTGTTTCAGCTCCATAGCATCACTGAACATTGTGTCAGTTATTGATTCCTGTGGCTCAATTTTTACCTTAGGCATAGCTCTGAACTTGTCATTGTAGCACTAGTGCTCTCTTGCTTTAACTGTATAATATTGAGAACTGAAGTTGATTTGTTGAGATAAAGTGTACCCGGGTCCAGCTGAGCAAACCCAAGGAAGACAAGGAAAAACGCAGACGATTGTGGAGTGCCTAAACCCCGCTCTATACTTTTGAGGTATTGTATTCTCAAACTAGAATTCTGCCCTGAATAATGGTCATAACTGCAGAATATCTCTCACTGAACTAGGATATCTTGTTTGGCATCATTCTGTGACATCTGAGTAACAACTTCTACGTGCTGTGATTGTCAATACTTGAACTGCTGAAATTGAATGAAGTTTGCTGAGATTTGGTATCTGTGTGCATGTTGCTGTGAAATTTGAGGTTAGCCAACCTTGTTAATGACCTGTTAAATCTGTGAGCCATACTTGCCTGACAAACTAGCTACTCTGCTGACCTGAGCATTACTGAACCTTGTTCCCATGATCTGTGAATTGTTGAAATTGTGCTGAGCATCTTTGTATGTGCAGCTGTGAGACATTATTACCTGACAAACTTGTTACCTTGCTGAGTATTGCTCAATATCTGAAAAGCATGCTTTAGTGTGTTCTGTGCATTGACAATTGGCTGAATTAGCCATCTTTTCACTGTGAAATCTTAGCTTCCATCTCGCCCGTGCTCAACTCCAGCCCCTGAAGCTGTGAGTTTGAGTTACAACTTGGATAACCTAGTTTGCTGCAAGTCCTGTTGACATCAACTGTGTGCATTGACACCATCAGCCCTGTACCTTGAGCATGTTCTACTCTGTCAACCAAAGCTGTTGACACATCTGTGTGATTACCAGTGTTGAGTGCTAGGTCATTTTCACTTGCTGAGCAATCTGTGCAAGAAGCTCTATGATTTGAGCTGCAACTTAGTCTCTCTCTATACTTTTGAACCAAACTGACCAATCTTCCATGTACTAATGTGCATGAATCTGTGAAAACTAGAGCATCAACTTACCATGTTGACTCTGTCACCCCTTGCATCTGAGTAGTTTGCTCATTCCCCTGTGATATTATAGCCATATTTGTTGAATTGTTGCTCTGCCTTGGCAAATTACCATGAGAGCTTGACTCTGAATGTAGTGTTGTGATCACAAAACCCAGCTGTAATCTGCCCTGTACCATTGTGCATAACCTGTAAAAACTGAGGTCAACCAAGCCTGTTGATACTATGTACCATGTCAAGTGTGATGTAAGAATGCTGAAATTTCATGTCTGAGTAACCTATTCCTTTTCTTGTGCACTGTCTTTGTCTTGTCTTTTGCATAAGTCTTTGTGTAGTCCATCATAACCAGTGTTGTGCACTCTCTCGCAGCAACAACCAGCACTCATGTATGCTTGAATTCCAAGGACTGGTGTTTTCTTGGTGTGTGATTTTTGCTTATCTGTGTTGAAAGTGTTTGGCTGTGTGCATGTTAACATGCTTGATATGTGCTAAGCTATGGGTGTTTCTTTTTGAGTTCAATTTGATTGCCTGGCATGATAGGATTTTGGGATGACACTAGGGATGAAAAATCATCACATAGGTCAATTAGAGAGCTTGCTTACGGGCAGGATTCATGTTACGAACCCCCCACAGACCATGATGTCACTAGGGATTGTTATGTACATTTTCATAGTCTTGAGCATCAATACATAAACCCTAATGACCATGTTCACATGTATCATTCGCCACAAAGGGAGGTTGAACAATGTTTTGTGTGAACCCATGTATGCAATCGATAATGGAGAATATCAAACTCATTGAGCAAAACAATGTCAGTACTTGAATGGAAAGCACTTTGCATGATCATCCATATAGCAACATGTCTGAATTTCCCTTTGCTAGTGAACCTTGTGCACAACCATGTACTGAATATCCATGTGAAGCATGCATACCCACTAGTGAAGACTCCCCTTCAATTGAACAGCTTAACATGTTCTTAAGGATGAATCTCAGTCATCTACAAAATGTAGAAAGGGAGTATGCCCTTAGTCAATCCACTAATGTTGAATATGAACCGCACCTAGAGGATAATGAGTTGACTGAAAACACCAATGCTGTTAATAGGGATGAGTATGCATATTACTCAGATGATGAATATGATATGTTAGAGCATGTGCATGCTGAAAATATGGTGGAACCTGTGGACTCAGAGACATTAGGATTTGCTCCAACCTCCATGAATGAGGCCTCTTCTAAATCTGCAAATGCATGCGATGTTAACTCTGAGTTTGGGTCTGTGTAATTGTTCTGTGAAAGTGAGCATGCTATACCACCTGTTTGTGACTTAGGGAATGCTGAAATTTTGACACCAATGATACTATGCATGAAAACAACTTTGATGTGTCTGATTCCATACCTAGGTTACAGCATGATGTTTCTCCTGGTTCTCTTAAGCATGAGGTTGAAATTTTTGATGATGATTCTCAATTGGGACTTGCTAATTTGTTCAATGATTGTGAGCATGATACTGCACTTCTTATCTCTGACTCAGGAAGAGTGTGTAATGATGTTAAGGGCCAAATGAATAAGAGCAAATTGGATGCCTGTGGCCCCCTGTCCATGTCACAAGTTGATAGATTTCCACCCAACCTAGGTTCGGCTTGTCACAAAAATCTTAAACCAACTATTCTGGGAGTTCCTAATCTAGGCCTAGAACTTTGTGCTTCCCAAGTCCTCTTGGACTATTTTGCATCAAAGTATAACACCTTTAAGGAACCACAGTTGGAATGTGTATATATGCCTATTCTTAACAAAACTCATTTTGAATTAGACCTTGTGCATGATGTACCTTCAAAAATGCAAGATTTTGTGATCAAAAACGCATCTGTTGACAAGTTTAGGTTTGGGGGAAAATCGTTCACATATGCAGTCTTTCTTGCACTCTCATGTTATATTTGTGTAAGGCTGTTGATGTTTCTGCATATCTTCTTTTGGGTTGATCCTCAACTCTTTAGATTGTTGGTATATGGTGAATTTTCCTTGTATATAATCCAGTAGGGCTTGTTAAATTTTCTATCTTGAATCGGTTGAGTCTTCTTTTTATTGTGCTAATCCAATAAGATCTCAGCTGAGAATGTTGGATTCTAGCCTTGACTAATTAAGCTTTAACCTTGCTTTCGCCGACATCCGGTAATCTCTTCCCTTTTCTCTACTCAACATAGTTCTCATGGTATGTGACTGTTTAATTTCTTATCATCTGTTGACACATTGAGGACAATGTTTGATTTAGGTTTGGGGGTGCATTTGCATATAGAGTTTTTGCATATATAGTTTTTAGTCTTTTATTTCAAAAAAAAAAATCAAAAAAAAAAAATTATTTTCAAAACTCTTTGTAAATATGTACATAAAAACCTCCAACTTTTAGAAATCTTAGAGTCACTAGCATGCTTCTAGCTATGTTTATATAGAGAGTCTGACCGAAATAACTGAATTTGGAAATACTGGAGAACACAATCGGGTTTCTTAGTTGATTAGAGCGTTAAAGTTGGATTTAACCATACCGGAGGGCGAATTAGGTGTTGTATAGATATTTGGTAGTAGAATTGTGATCACCCATAGTGGAGACTACCCATTTTTACATCAAGAGAGGCACCAACCTTCATTTTTTGTGACTTTCTAAAAAATCAAGTAGAGTGTGTGTCACCGTACGTCAATTCGGGTAGGAATGGTGAGCTACCCAACTTCGCACCACTTTCAAAGACTACTTTTGATCTCTTGAGTGCTAATTTCGTCAATCATGAGGGTGACGTTTAAAGATGAAAACTCCTTCTTGTAGTTCGATTTGCAGTTAGCATCACTCTCTCCCTCTCAACAACATCAGCATTCATAGAAACACATCGTCGTAAAAGAAGCGGAGCATCATCGAATATTTGAAGAAAAGTTGAAATAGTCCAAGGTTTACATGCAACAAACAAAAGAAAATAAGATGAGAATTAGTGAAGTTTATGAAATCAAGACAATACAAGTTGTGTAAAATTGAGTTTTATTGTTTTATTGTTATTTTCATTTCATTTAAAAAAAAAAAAAAAAAATCAAGCAACAAGGAAATTTGATTCGAAAGATACAAATTGTCAAGTTTTTGTGAAGTTCAGAAGTTCATCATCAACAGTTGAAGACCGAAGGTTGAAGACCGAAGATTGAAGACGTTTATGGATGCTGAGAGAGAGTGATATTAATTTCCGATCGGGTGAGAAGGTAAGTGAGTACTCCCATCCTTGCTAATGGTTGATTTCCTTTCTTAGAGATCATCAGAAAAAGATTCTTTTTGTCCACAACTCGTGGAGTCTCCGAAAATTATTTCGGAAGGTTATCCTTCTCATCTTCAAAGTGTGCAGGATTTCTCTCTTTACTCCTGCCTGCACACATGAGAGACTAAAAAAGCGGTCTTTTTGAGTGCAATTATCATAAAACCTTATTGGTGAGGCAGAAATCGAGGCTTGTGATCACTCTCGAACCCGAATTCTTTCATATGGTATGGTTATTTCTCGCTCAACTCTTAAGGATGAGAAGGCGTTCTTTGGTAGTTCTAACTTCGTGTTACTAGCATGCAAAAACTCTACGTCCTCATAGCTCCTTGGATGCTTGAGACTCTTTTACACTCTGAAGTTGGAGAAGGTTTTGTGGGTACACCTCTGGTAAACCCTCACGAGACTACAACTCGTCCACTAGGGACACCTAGGGGTTTAAAGGCTTAGTGCATACGCTAAATGCATTCGAGAGACCAAATGACAGTGGTATACTTAAGATTTCTTAATTTCTGTTTCACTTGAGGACAAGTAAAATTCAGGTTTGGGGTATTTGATGAGTGCCAAATATTGCATATTTCTACATCTATTTATTGGCATTTAACTCATCTTTTGTGCTCGAAATCGATATTATCCTGCATTCTGTATTTTCTTTGTTTTCAAGAATAAATATTTGTACTAATTAATTTTGTGTTTTTAGGTAGTAAATAAAGCTCGGAGAAATTGAGGAGCCAAAAGAGCAGAATTTTGGAGATGAGCGTCTATGGATCAGAAAGCCAAAGCCCGCGCGCGCATCAGTTACAACCCAACAAGTAACAACCCATTTACAAGACATGGGCTTGAGCAGTCCAAGATCCGGCCCATAACCCGGATCCAAGCCCGTCCCATCTGAGTCGTTAGATTTGATCCATTTACATCCGACGGTCGCTCCACCATGCACATTGTCCGTCGCTGCTCCCGCTCCACACCAAAACCACCTATACCTTACCATCGAGCCAAACACACCTTCCCCCATTTCTCACTTCCCTTTTCTCTTTCTCCCCGACAGTTTCAGAGAAACCCATTTCTCTTCTTCCCCGACCATGTCAGTTGCAGCGCTACCTTCTTCTCCCCCGACACCACAGCCACCACAGCTGTAACACCCCGTATTTTTAGCATGGCGCATGCTAAAAGATGCGCCATTTGCTTGTGATGAAGCTTCATCCAAAGCTTCCGCAGCGTGAAAAAGGTGGATTAGATTAAGGCCAATACCGCGCCAAAAATGGCGTATTATGTTTGGCATTCGGCCAAGGGACAATGTTGCATCATCATGATGCATTAGGCCGATTGGGTAGGTGGCCTTGAGCTTACAAAATAGTAATCATTGCGCATTATGAGAGTTATTGGCCAACAACCAATATCGCACAATCATTGTGCATCGAACCCAGAGAGGGCTGGTCGAGAGAATATTGCATAATCATTGTGCGATATGCCAAAGAGAATGTCGCATAATCATTGTGCAATAGACTGAACGAGTGGTGCACAATCATTGTGCAACGTGAACGGAAACTCTCGGAATCATTGCCTGGGTCATTCAGAAATTCATGGCAACGGCTATGAATAGTGAAGCATGTCAATATGCTCCCCTTTTCATATTTGTAGAAATTCCATTAAGACATATATAGGAAGGGGTAGTTGGTTGAAGGTGCATATGCGGACTATGTACCAAGTAAGCTTCATAGCTTAGCCGAAAGAGTATAAATGATGCCTAAGGCTCATTTATAGTTGCGTAGCCTCGCGAAGAGGGCATTTGATGCTTAGGCATCGTTATGCCATATTGCGGACCAAACATGCATCACTTGGATGCATTTCGACGGAACGGCCTATACGGACTAGGCCATTTCCATTATTGCTTGGACACACCCATGCAAACGAGTTGGCTTAAGTTTCTGTCCCTTCGTGGATGAACTACGGTCTGTGCTTGATCCCTTTAGAGTAGGGAAGGGTACGTAGGCAGCCTAATGAGTTGCGGCATTGCCGGTCCAAAGACTTTGTCGCTCATATCATCTAATCGGAGATGATTGCGACATTCTGGCCCCTCATATCATCTAAGCTCGGTAGCTCGACGCAAGAGATGATTGTGGCCAGACTTGATGAGGCTTAGTTGCATTCCAGTAAGTGGATGCTCATACTTCCTATCAAGTTATAAAGAGATGGTAAGCGAGGTAACGTGGGAAATGGCAAGGGCTTGGTGTGGCCCTACGCTAAAGTCCAAGGCTTATGCCTGGACAAGACACTGCAATGTGACGGTTGCTCAGCTAGGTAGGAAATTCATTTATGAATTCTCTACGTAAAGGTCAATCCAGAGATGCATGAAAAATGCATTGGCATTGGCCTTATGGCCTTAAACCCTTTTGTGGGACAAAGGGAAAGTTGGAAGGGTGTGGAAGCTAAGTTAGCTGCGTCATGCTCCACGAGCATGCTTGCAAGGGAAATTGGACGTGCATTTGCCTAGATTTAAAGGCCCGGATCGTAGCTTCATCATGGCGCACTGTGGAGATTACCGCTGCGGGGCAACACGCCAAAGGCGTAATTTTCCGGCCGTCACACGATGGTATCGAGCAAGTTCCGAGAAAACTCTAGGGACTTGTGCGGAGGGACTCATTGGCGAGTATTTTCCTTGATGGAAACTTAAAGTTGGAGAGTAGGCCAACTTCTGCGCGGGAAGAGTTTGTAATCGCGAGCCGGTTACTTTGCAAATCGAGTTGAGCTTGTATAAGTACTGTGAGTTTGCCAGGCCTCGTGGCACCCCCGCTACGAGCATCCTAAGACCGTCCGGGGACGGTGGGTAGACAATGGGACTGATCATCCCCACATGTTGGCACTGGCCAAGGGTGTGCGTTGTCAGGCCCGGCTAGCATCCCACTTACGAGTGGCAACCCGGTAAATCTGTCAGGGACGGTGGCTTGCATCCAACTGCACTGGCATTAGAGATTGGTCCTCATAGTGTTGCGTTGAGTTTTGCCTTGTCATTTCGATGACATCTTTCAACTTGTGAACCTTAGGGATTCCCCGGGTGGTAGTATGGGATGCTATCTAGGATACCTTGTCGAGATATCCTCTTGGCACCGGCCAATTGCGATTCTTGTTTTTGTTGTGGGCACTTTTGGATTCTGGGCGGTGGTATGGGACATGTGCTCGAGAAGGTCTAAATTGTTGTTCATGACAACTTGAAGAAACCCGTGATTTCCGAGCTTCGGTATGGGACTTTTTTGCTCGGAAATCCAACTCGAAGAGATTGTCCACAATAGCTTTGGTTTTGAATTTCGGGATGAAATTCTTTGAAGGGTGTGATAATGTAACACCCCGTGTTTTTAGCATGGCGCATGCTAAAAGATGCGCCATTTGCTTGTGATGAAGCTTCATCCAAAGCTTAGCAGCGTGGAAAAGGTGGATTAGATTAAGGCCAATACCGCGCCAAAAATGGCGTATTATGTTTGGCATTCGGCCAAGGGACAATGTTGCATCATCATGATGCATTAGGCCAGTTGGGTAGGTGGCCTTGAGCTTACAGCGTAATCATTGCGCATTATGAGAGTTATTGGCCAACAACCAATATCGCACAATCATTGTGCATCAGACCAGAGAGGGATGGTCGAGAGAATATTGCATAATCATTGTGCGATATGAGAAAGAGAATGTCGCATAATCATTGTGCAGCAGACTGAACGAGTGGTGCACAATCATTGGCAACGTGAACGAAACTCGGCAATCATTGCGGTCATTCAGAAAATTCATGGAAACGGCTATGAATAGTGAAGCATGTCAATATGCTCCCCTTTTCATATTTGTAGAAATTCCATTAAGACATATATACGGAGGGGTAGTTGGTTGAAGGTGCATATGCGGACTATGTACCAAGTAAGCTTCATAGCTTAGCCGGAAGAGTATAAATGATGCCTAAGGCTCATTTATAGTTGCGTAGCCTCACGAAGAGGTTATTTGATGCTTAGGCATCGTTATGCCATATTGCGGACCAAACATGCATCACTTGGATGCATTTCGACGGAACGGCCTATACAGACTAGGCCATTTCCATTATTGCTTGGACACACCCATGCAAACGAGTTGGCTTAAGTTTCGTCCCTTCGTGGATGAACTACGGTCCATGCTTGATCCCTTTAGAGTAGGGAAGGGTACGTAGGCAGCCGCAATGAGTTGCGCATTGCCGGTCCAGCACTTTGGCGCTCATATCATCTAATCGGAGATGATTGCGACATTCTGGCCCATCATATCATCTAAGCTCGGTAGCTCGACGCCAGAGATGATTGTGGCCATACTTGATGAGGCTTAGTTTCATGCCAGTAAGTGGATGCTCATACTTCCTATCAAGTTATAAAGAGATGGTAAGCGAGGTAACGTGGGAAATGGCAAGGGCTTGGTGTGGCCTACGCTAAAGTCCAAGGCTTATGCCTGGACAAGACACGGCAATGTGACGGTTGCTCAGCTAGGTAGAAAATTCATTTATGAATTCCCTACGTAAAGGTAAAGCCAGAGATGCATGAAAAATGCATTGGCATTGGCCTTATGGCCTTAAACCCTTTTGCGGGACAAAGGGAAAGTTGGAACGGTATGGAAGCTAAGTTAGCTGCGTCATGCTCCACGAGCATGCTTGCAAGGGCAATTGGACGTGCATTTGCCTAGATTTAAAGGCCCGGATCGTAGCTTCATCATGGCGCACCGGGGAGATTACTGCCTGCGGGGCAACGCGCCAAAGGCGTAATTTTCCGGTCTGTCACAACAGCCGCGCCAGTACACCCACCTTCATCACCTCCTAGTCTCCCTCTATCTCTTTCATAGCTTCTTCACGCTAGAAGCTAAGTGAGAGATAGAAAGAGTTA
This sequence comes from Papaver armeniacum, assembly GCA_023531295.1. Taxonomy (NCBI): domain Eukaryota; kingdom Viridiplantae; phylum Streptophyta; class Magnoliopsida; order Ranunculales; family Papaveraceae; genus Papaver; species Papaver armeniacum. The sequence goes on along the minus strand of JAJJWW010010765.1, from coordinate 8,475 downwards.
GGGTTAGGGTTTCGTCAACAGGAGGGAACCATCATTGCAAAGCCGAATTAGCAGAGGGAACAACAAATTCAGAGGTTTTGGGTGAGTGGGTTTGCATTTATTTTCGAATTTGAGTGTTAGAAGAATGGAGGGTTTGCATGTATAAATAGGAAGAGGTAGAGGGATGTAAGAGTTTATGCCTGGATTAGCCATAGCACCAACTTTAGTTTAATTTGTGTTTTAAGTGTCTTAATTATGTTCTAAGCTTCATTACTAGGGTGTGGATGAAACCTTTGATAATATGTTGAGTAATTCATATTCATGTTGTTATTCTTGCTGTGCTTGATTGGGATAGGAATATAGTTAGCTAATTGATCAAATTATCCTGTGATTGGCTGTACTGTAAGAAGACAGCCAATACTAGGGGAGAATTAGATAGAATGGTTAATAAATTCTCCATTTGAGACTTCCATGGAAGAAGGTATGTGCTTAATAAGATGGGAATGATGCTTAGATAATTAACCAAGGAGCCTGTGATCAACTGTGCTGTAAGAAGACAGTTGATACTAGGGGGGGATTAGTAAGATTAGTTGATACATCATCCTTTAGAATCTTCCTTAGGAAGGTACAAGAACACAACCTTAGTTGAATTACCTTAGCATAAGGTCAGGTGGTGGAATCAACTACCCTAGTGTTCTCCAAATTGTTTACAATCTACTTGCTACCTTAGTTTAAAGTCACAACAATCACTTAGTCGTATCGACAACCAACATTTGTGTTACTTCTTTAAAAATCAGTTAGTAAAGCTTTAGAATCAACTTCACACACTCCATTTCTCTGTGGATCGACCTGTACTTGCCCTGCCTCCAATAGGCACTGTGCACTTGCAGTATAACACGTAGGTGAAAACTCTTTTACCAGCCTACCAAGTATGTGAGATTTCGGAACAAAGGTTCGTGGAAGCGCAGGTTCCAAACAAAATAGGTAGGCCGAGGAAGGAACCGCTAAGTCAACAACAAAAGGACTCTGTATCCACACCAAAATCCAACTCATCGGAGGTTCCAAAGAAGAGGGTTAGGCCGCCAAAGGTATCAACATCAAGTGTCAAAGAACAGCAAGGTGAGAATTCCGAAGCCATACCCATAGTTGATCTAGCGGAGGTTCCAAGGAAAAGAGGTAGGCCGCCAAAGGTATCATCATCAAGTGACAAAGAATAACAAGGTGAGCATTCCGAAGCCATACCCATAGTCGATCTAGCGGAGGTTCCAAGGAAAAGGGGTAGGCCGCCAAAGGTATCATCATCAAGTGACAAAGAAAAACAAGGTGAGCATTCCGAAGCCATACCCATAGTCGATCTAGCGGAGGTTCCAAGGAAAAGGGGTAGGCCGCCAAAGGTATCATCATCAAGTGACAAAGACCAACAAGGTGACGAGGCAAAGGTGGTGACAAACCAAAGTGATAGCAAAGTTGATGTAGTTTTAGTTCGAAGGGGAAGGGTTAGGCCAAGGAAGTATGGACTCCTATCACATATCGAAGACATTGCAAGTGTAGAGATTGCATAGGATGGTTTGGATATATTATTGTTACAAAAGGGTAATATGAAGATGTATAAGGATCCCAGAATAGGTAGGACAATTAGAAGTTATCATACCAAGATACAGTCTTACATAGACCAACTTCTTGACGTTATTCGCGAGTATATTTTATATACGGATGATGTCGACGGAGATGGAAATTGTGGCTATCATGCTGTGACCGAACAATTAGGAATCTTTGACACGGCGGTTAGTAGAGGTATGACACCATGCCAATATGCTATAATGAGGATGGCCGAACAACTTGTGAACAAGAGAATCTTTTATGAGCAATTGGTTGGTGTAGGCGAGGGGTTTGATGATATGCATGCTCAAGTATTGGGGCCCGAGCAACAGATGAACTTTCTTTCTTCTGAATATTGGATGAGAATGCCGCTTTGTGGGCATCTAGTGGCGGATACATTTAGATTTGTTGTTCATTATTTTACCCCCACCGTAGAAGTAACATTTACTTAAAAGTGGGAAAAATGCGAAGGATCCCTTAAGAAGAGAAGAGTTGTTTTGGCGTTCGTGAACGGTAATCATTTCGCTATTCTAAAACTCAAAGAAAATTTTCCATTGCCACCTATCTGTGGGACGATTAAAAACAAGGGTCTAGATCCCAATATCTGGAAAGGATGGATGGCACCATACGAGAATAATCACCAATTTTGGGATGCGTTGGCCTTATAAAAAAAAAACCTCTCCAAGAGGAGAATATGCAACCGATTACGCGTGGAGGCGACGAGGAGTAATTTGGATTTATGTGGTTCACTAGTACGCAACGTTTTGTTTTTTTGGAAGTTTGAATCCTTAAATCATATTTTGATGCCCATGCCGGCATAGTTGTGTTTTATCATTACGACGCCGGAACTACAGTGCCGTCATAGATCTTTGTTTTAAACCCATGCCAGAAATGCACAAAAAACTTCCAGAGAGATCAGTGACCTTTCCAGTATTGAAATTAACATCATAACCGTGCCGGTACTCTGTCAAAATCATATTTGTCATGGAGATTACAGACAGCCGACATAGAATCCAAACACAATTAAATGCCGGAACTCTGTCATTTAGAGAACCGGCATTGCTTTTACTGTTTTCGAGCATGCCGGTACTGAAGAAAAACTTAGAAATTTAAGTGATCTTGGCACATTCAAACTCTGTAAAAGAGGTAATTTGACACAAGTTTATCAACATAATAAATATAATAAAAATACTAGATTGTATACAAGAACAAACTCCACAGTTATGTGGTTCCAAACCGAATACAAATCAAACATAAACCAAGTCAAGCAAAGAGTTTAGCAAGACACACAAACAAACACATTGTTCAAGACTCACAAACAAACATAAACCAACACTAGATTGTTCAAACCAAACTAATACTATAGAAGAAACACACGATCACTCGGTTCTTGGCTTCTTGTGTACCCTCTTCTTCTTTTCACCCCACAAGTCTTTTGCCCCCGGATCTTCAATTTTGTCCATCTTTTGCTCCTGGGCGTTCTCCATTTCTTTTCCGGGTCAAGACCTCTCTCTTTCTTGTTCTTTTTCTTAAAGAACCTTGACAAATTTCCAACTCGTGACGCCGTTAAGGAAATTTTAAATATGTACTTAGTATGTACAATTGTATAAGTTCATAGATATAGATTAAAAGAATGGTAATGAACAAGACGTACGTACCAACAACGTAACTAGTCAGAGAAGTGCGGGTGCAGCTTTGAGTTGTGGAGGGACGTGCTGGTGGTGGAGGAACAACTCCGATATCCGGGCGTACAACATAAGGATGCGAGAACTTCCAATGGCCTCTTAGGAAGGTTGGCTCACTCTCATAACCGTTCTCAGCCAATTCCCAATCATCCCTATCCAACACAAGTCCTTCTTCTTCCCTTTCACTCCAATGTGCAAGAATAGTTTTTGGGTCGTAAACTACGAGAGTATGGTTCTCATTTGATTGGCATTGAGGAAAGTCATGAGAGAATTTCTGATAAGATGTATCCGTGAGATCTTTCTGCTTGTACCCAAGTTGGCGCATTACACGGCGAGGGTAGTGCATAACAAATCCTTTTGGATGAAATAACGGTCCGTTGTAAAATGAAACATTGTCACGCCTTTGCAAGTAAATTCCTCTGTCATTCCTATATGGGTCAAACACAACATCTTGGACAACCACCGAGACCAAAGCCAATCTCATTGCTAATAAACGTTTTTGTTATTGGGCCTTGGGGTATTGTCGAAGTAGTATTTCTGACTAGAGGCCTATTCTCTTGATATTCAGTGAAAATCTTCAATCCTTTATACTTTATGAACAATTTTGTGAAGTGTTCATAAGCCCACACCTACGCCAATGAAAGATCGTTCCAATAAAATGTATAAGAAAATCAATATTTGGAAACTAACAAATTTAATGACAACAATCAAAAAATAAGTAGTTGACTATACCTGAAGTACAGTGAAATTACCATTAAATTGACGGGCGTTCGCCTTAGAAGTTCGACGCATTTCTGCCAAAAAATGTGCCAAGAAAGCAGTACCCCATGAATACTCATGAACCTTTTCCAACGGATCCAAGTATTGTAGGTTGTTCATATGCACCCTGTTATCATTAACGTCAGGGAATATAGCGGAGCCCAAGATGAACAACATATAAGCCACGGCAGTTTGATGGACTTGTTCGGGATTCAATTCCTTGTTCTTCGTGTTCCCAAACAATTCAACGAGTTTGACGAATGTGATAGCCTTTGTCTGGGAATGCTTTGTCTTGTACATATTTGCCAAAGTGGTTTCCTTGTCCCATCTAAACAACTTTTCAGTCAGCTCATAAATCTTGTCCCATCCTAGGTCCTTAGAGTCATCTCCTACCTTAACGGATTTTCCAAGAACCTCTAGACCTATTATCCTTTGGACATCTTCAGGGATGATGGTCATCTCGCCAAAAGGAAAATGCATGGTATCGCCACCAAAAACCTCTCCAAAAGGTTCGCGTGACGGTATCAGTGGCCACATAATTTTTTATCGCGGGATACAACCCAGATGCTTTGACTACTGCTTTAACACCGTCACACACAGATTTCAAAGGCCATAAATCCGATTGTTGATGGCGGCTAACATGGAAGGCGTTCTTGTGGTCCTATAAAAACACACCAAAGTTAATTAAATTCACTTGATCATAGATAAATAATATAATAACAAGATGCAAATGGCTTACATAAGTTTGATAGATCCAACGAACCCAAGAGTGGTTGTAGGAAAATAAGAGTTGCGGGTTTATCGGTTCACCCCAATGTTTGTCATCATCGCGGTCTGGAATCATGTCATATTTATCAGGAAGGTGGGCTGGGGGTGCCTATTCATTATCATTAGGGGCTTCAACTCTGACGTCAGTCTGTCCTAAGCCACCTGCTTGTGAGGATGAGCCACCTGCTCGTTCGGGTACATGATATGTTTCTCACTCATCATCATCATCACTGCTGGTTGAGTAGCTTATAGGTTGATCCCGAATTGTGACCTTAGCAGTAGCCGGATCAGGACGGCTACGTCGAGAAGACTTACGTTTTGCTTCTAAAACAACTTTGCCTTTTCCTTTGTTCTTTTGTGTTGCTTTAGACCTATGTTCCAATATGTAAACTGAGTTATATAATGACAACCGACATAGAAATCGATCATAACACAAGTGCCGGCATTCTAATTAATTAACATACTATGCCGGTTGTCTTTGAATTTTAGACAGAGAATTAACATTTTTTTGCAACAAAAACCGGCATAGTAAGCTAACATATCGACACTCGCCGCATTGCGTAACCGGCATTGACAAATAGATATTTGGAATGCCGGTACTGTGGGATTTTAGTACAGAGTTTCTAACAAAATAGGCTAATGAAAACGGCATAGTATTGATCAAATATGCAGAACCGGCATGGTATTCAATTAAATATGTATGCCGGCGGGCTCATGCAATAAAATAGGGATTCAAGACATATAATCTGGCATGATTTTCAAATTTTATTCTACCGCGAATCAATCATGCAACTGAACTTCAAATTGGAATTTCAAAATTTACTTTTAGTGTAGTAGAAAGACTAAACAACCAAGTTTCACTTTGTCTTTTCTAATATGGGATAAACCCTAAAAATACTTCAATTCAATATATACATCACTTACCGGAGCAAATTTGTTATTCTCGCCTCACCAATAGACTCTTCAGGCACTTATTGCACTTTTGATTTCGATTTACCACCATCATCAGCTGATTTTTCAGGATTGGGTATGGGTTTTTCACGGGGTTTGCGACGACCCATTGTCTTTCGCATGAAAGATGAAACAAAAAATGGAGATTAAATACAAAGGGAGACTGGAAGATTTTCCTTTCTATAACCGTCACTTAAATAGAATGAAGGAGTTTGTAACTGACGCATAAACTGGTATTAAGGATTTTGTAACCGTTAAATAAGTGGGATAAAATAGTTTGTAACCGTCAAATAAGTGGAATGAATGAGTTTGTAACTTCCACATAACTTGTGTTTGTAACCGTCAAGATGCCGGCATGGACAGGTGGAACAATTCAATGTCGGTATTCTGACAATAAGTATTTGGTGATCACAATTCAACGCCGGCACAGGTAACAGTATAGTATTTGGTGTATTTGTCAATGCCGGTAGGGGAAAGAAACTTTATGAAATAAAAAACATTAACCACATAATCTTAAGGAAATAAACTTAAAAACATTAACCCAAACTAATTGCAACTAACATCATTTCTTAAGGAAATAAACATTAACAACGTTACACATAAAATGAAAGATCTCAAGCCAATTGCAACTAACATCATTTCTTGGAACGAGATTCAATAAGCAAAGCAGCTTCGAAATGCCGAAAAGTCTCTTTTCTCCACTTGGTATATGCGTCCTGAGCTTGATACATATTCCTTCTGTATCTTGCAAGAAACTCGTTGTATTTGCGACATAACTTTATGAGTGCAATTGTTCGATTTTGTACATAGAGATCACCGTAATCAATTCTGCGTTTCTTACCTTCCATGTAGTTATTCATGTAAGGACCAGTCCTAACAAGACCCCAAAAAAGATTCGAAGGGCGGTGATCTTCCGAAATCCGATACTATATAGTAATTTTTAATCCACTCGGTTTCTTCCTCAACATACGCTTCTATCTTAGATTGTTTTTGACGTTTAAGGATCTCTTTAGCTTCCTTGCGATAATGTTCAAGCTTTGCTTCCTCTTCTTCTTCTTTTCTTTTCCTCTTAAGTATCTATTCTTCCATTGCGGCAATTAACTTGGTGGTTTCTTTCTTCCTTTTTAGTTTTTCTAGTATAAGGGCAACCGAGTTGGTGGATGGTAATTGATTTCCTATCGGAGTGGATAGTTTGTTTTTCCTAAGTTTGTATTTTTCCATAGCAATGATGAAATCGGTAGTTGCTGATGGATTTGCCATTGGAGGTATCAAGTGCAATGGGTGAATCCATTGCATTAAATAGATGAATGCACAACGGCTTTATAGTGCCGGCATAGTCAGCGACCTAGTATCAACGCCTCGCACTTGTCTTTGCTGGTTTATGGTTTAAAAAAATAGCCGTTGGGCATTGAATTTTGAACGATCCGACATTGGGATAAGGATAACCGACATGCCGGCACTTACTACCGGCATTCTGACATCTTTCAATCAAATTCCGGCATAAGGGTATTTGTACACAGAAACAAAGTAAATTAGACACTCTACCCCGGCATAGAGTAATATACTACAATCCACGCCGAACCAAAAGGTAAATTGAAAAATGTTTACATACTAAGCCGGAACTATAATTTATTTCGAACGTAATCCTTGTCGACGGAACAACGAATGCACTTAGCACGTGCATCAAGCCTTTAAACCATTTGGTGACCCAAGTGGACGAGTTATAGTCTCGTAAGGGCTTACATAGAGATGTACCCACAAAACCTTACGAAATACCTAAACAGATACCCTAAAAACCTAAGCAAATAACACTAAACTATCAATCTTCTTAAGAAGAATCTGTTTCCGATTCACCTAGCTGGCGGTACTCAGTGACTTTGGTTACAATATGGTTCACGTTGGCTTCAAACATGAATGCTTCTCCATTTTCTTGTAAGTAACGCGTTTTCACGGCTTCATGCTACAAAAACAACACCCAAACTTTGTTTGTTACATAAAAATTGAAAAAGAGTAGATTGTGTCGAATTAATCATAAAGATACTTACGAGTTGTTGAGGGGACAATCTATTATGGGTAGCGTGGTCGATCCGGTGTTTCATTTTTAGATACTGAACCACCGCATTTAGGATGATGTCGTGTCGTTGCTCGATTTGTTGAGCAGTTCTTCCTTTCGGGTTACCGTAATCGTAAATTTGTTATAAATCTTCAACCACATGGAATCCCGCGTGTTGTTATCTATGGTTGAAGGACGAGTTTCGGCGTACCATGCTTAGGTGATTGCTAAATCTTCCTCCGAGTCGAATGATGCCATTTGTTGTATGTGGGATTAGGTACTATACTAAGCTATTTATTGATGATTATTCTAGGGTTTAGGGTTTCTAAGTTAAGAGGCTCAAGGAGATATATAAGAACACGAGTTTTTGGCTTTTGGGTCCAAGAATTAGCTCTCTTTATATAGAGAAAAACGTCAACGACTAGTATTTTTGAAAATCATCAAAACCGGCATTGAAGTAACTGTGAAATGGGATGCCGGCATACGGTTCCGGTACGGTTTATCATAAGATGACAATGCCGGTACAAGGTAATTTCTTTACAGAGATTGGGCCAAATATGCAACCAATACCGACATGGTTTTAAAACACTACGAAACGCCGGTACTTGGAACCGGCATTCAATCTATAATAACGACTATGCCTGCATTTGTTAAATTAAAAAAAAAAGGCTAGTTTTTTGA
>JAJJWW010010764.1:0-14599 GCA_023531295.1 Papaver armeniacum | reverse complement strand
AAGTATATCAAAGAGTTTTATCTCTCTTTCTTGATTCAATTCTTTCTCAAGCAAATAGAAATCATGAGTCTAATTGAATACAAGAGAAATCACTTGAACGGTACCAAAGACCAATGTTCAAGGATCAATCAATTTCAATCAACAACCAAAGGTCGGATTTCCAATTGATTGATTCAAACGCACAACCTTTGATATTTCAATTATATAACAAAATATAATGCGGAATAGAAATAACACAGACACCAGAATTTTGTTAACGAGGAAACCGCAAATGCAGAAAAACCACGGGACCTATATGCTTATATCCAAAGATGGTTACATGATTCTAAGCTCTTTATTTCAATCATTGAAACATTCTTAGAGGATGACAATAGCCGTTTTCACACACTATTAGCATCAAAGCAATTTTCAAGATATTGAAATAATCATTATCGAAACATTCCAAATCTACACCAAATGATTGTATCACACAAACCATGTAAGATGTTACTCGGCAATTTTCTCATGATATAAGATGAACTTGGTCGAAGCGAAAGCTTGCCAACACATATTTCGAGAAATATGTAAGCGAGATAAACTCATCCCGAAATCTCAAATGTGTATATAGAAAACTATATCGTAATACGACTTATGTCTCAATATAGGAGATAGAGTATAAATAGACTTTCCAAGTGATAGATGAGTTTAAGTCTCCACATACCTTTTGTCGATGAAGCTCCACAAGCTCCCCTTAGTAGTTCTTCATCTTCAAGTGATGAACGCCGTGAAAACTAAGCTCAACTACACAATTTATGTCCTAGTCCGAGACATCTATAAATAGGCTAGAAATCAAGACTTATAGTTTTGATCACTAACATTGACAAACATGCTTGAGATAGCAACGCATGCGAGTTCGACCGAGCAGTGCTCTAACAATCTCCCCCTTTGTCAATTTTAGTGACAAAACTATCAATATATATGAATTACAAAATAATTAAAAATTGTAGCTTCTCATCCAAATGCTTGATCTCCTTGGCATCTTCAACATGACTCGAAAACTTCGTCACTTCCAAGTACTCCATGATTCTAAACGTGTTCAACTCAGCATCATAGTTGTTGAAGATCCGTAGCGATAACATTGAGAAAACAAATGCTCTCAATCATTGTTATATAGTGTCATAGTATTATTACACAACATCAAAGTATCACAACTTTGAAAACAATACTATGGTGATATGTATCACTCCCCCTTAGTCAATACTTCATCTCAACATGAAAACCACTCCCCCTTACATAATGATCCGTAAACCATATGTATTTGTAGTATGAAACTACACATTAATTCTCCCCTTTTTTGTCAATATAAATTAGCAAAGGTACGAAAATTAGTGGGATCCTCATGAAATTTTCGTAGAGATACTTCATGACCAAAAGAGAATACCATACCAACTTATTTAGATGCCATCATAAAGCCGAAGTTAAATGCATTCATCAAGGAGTTTATAAAGATACAAGATAACCCCTATAATATTCCACAGCCGCACTCCCCACAAAGATTTGGCAATTAAGCACAAGTTCAAAAAGAACTCTCCCCCATAAAATGTCATTCCCGAAGGAACAACAAAGGCGACCTTGCTTTTACAAGAAAAGAAGGATTTCTTTGGATATAACCAAATCACATGAATTTGTATCCAAAAAATTCAATTGAAATAACCACAAGAGAACCCATGGTTAGTTCAATTGGAATACACAACTAAATTAACCACAAAAAAGTGATTAATTCAATTGGTCATGCTCGACATAAGAGAACTTACGGAGCAACACAGTATATGCACAAAAATTGTGGATCGGAGATCGACCAATACTGCAGAATGCACAAGGATTCATTCTATTTTCCATCACTATTTGCACAATGACATACAATATACATAATCCTTGTAAACAAAAGTTTTATCCTTTCTTCCATCAAATAATTACATAAAAGGCTTTAACTTTTGTAAGTCAAAAGTTCATTCTATCTTTTATCAATACTTTCATACCGACATAATAGAGATAACTTTTGAACAAGTATGGGACAATCACAGGTTCACGGACGTAAACAACATATCCCATAACAATTTGCAATATATAAATCATATAGATTAAAATTGCAAAAATCATCTTCCAAAAACTTAGAATTTAAATAAATAAATATATAAACATGAAGATGAAAACATTGGACATATCTATGTGTACTCACAATAATGGCTATTCCAAACCCTAGTTATTCTTCTAAAAGCACAAGAAATAAATTCTCATAAGAAGATTTACTAGACATTGAGACAAACTCGTAATGCACATATAAGATGATTTGTCCTTACAAGGTAGAATCAATCTTTTTTCGCACGGATTTACACAAATAATAGCTACCGAAGGCGAATAAAAAGATTTTCAAAGAAGAATATACAAAGCCATCAATGACCATGCACCACAGTTCACACAATATAATTGTGAACATTCAAGAATCCCATAGCAATGCGTACTACTGCCCATTCTTGAACGTCCTTCTTTGTGATTCACCAAGCATTCTTGTAAAATCTACAAATGAGCTTAGAAGAGTGTTACTCCAAGAATCCAATTGCCCAAGTCCAAGCGAAGTGGAACAAGTACGACGAAACAGAGCAAAACACTCAAAAACAAGAGACGGGACAATCACCAGTCTTAACTCATCCAAATTCAAGAATTATCATATCCATTTTGAAGAGAATTCAAATAGGAATAGAATGCAAAAAGAATGAGATCATTCCGAGTTCGGACGAAGAAGATACAGCCAAAACAGGTTTACCGAATATCGACGTCCATAGGCAAGTATGCATACGGGTATGCAAACGAATTTTCATGACCTGGGGTAGTATGCAAACGGGTATGCGTACTAAAACCCCTGGATTTTGATTTTAAATGATGTTATACATACTTGGTATGTCTACCATGAAGTCCAAACATCCCGAACTTCTATTTTTATACCTAAACATTTAAAAACCTAAAACATAGATCAAGTTAGAAATGAACAATAAGCAAGGTACATGGATCATTACTATAAGCAAATAAATAAACAAAAAACTTTCTCAAGTTTATAGACATACCTTTTTAGAAGAACCCAATCGAATTCTACACCTTACCGAACATAATTTGTGCACCCCAATTATTGTGCTTCCCTCACCATATACATAGCAGGGAATTCCTTGGTGAGGATGCACTTTCAACATAATCAAGTTGCGTCGAGGTGAACAATGTCTTGCTCACTATGGCACCAAGAGAGAGTTTCTTTCCAACTATTTTTGCATTCAACAGAGTTGAGAAACATCCAAGAATCTGTTTTTACAAGTTTTGCAAAAGATTTTAGAGAGATACACAAAAAATTGAGTCCCTGATGTCTCATTTTAAAACTTAATAAAAACAGTGTTTGCAGATAATGTTTAGTACCGCGCAGGGAAACTCTTTTGGTGTAAGAAGACATCCTGACATGTTTACAACAGTAAACAAAATAATTATCATGACACAGTGTATCAGGTTTTGACCCATGAACTGATTCATGCTTTGAGGTGATACCGTCAGATGACTAAGATTTAAACTCCTCTTGTAATATGTTTAGTTTACTACAACCAAGTGAATTACACAGAGGAGGAGCATTGCTCTCACTAATTAGTATCAACCTCGACATGAGTATTATTCATCATAACTTTATTTAGCTTGTCAAGAGATTCTTGTTCTTTCTGGAGGTATAACTCAACATCAAGAGATAAACTTTCAAGTTTCTTTTCAAGCCCTGAAAACACTTCAAGGGATTTTAAACCTGGAGGAGGTTTATATAGAATTTCTTTTACAGATTTTATTAAATCAGTCATGGAAGAGAATTCTGAAATCCCTGGATCTGGTGGTGCATGTATTGAGATAGCACTTCTGTCCATATCAAATCTCTACAAACACAGACTTATGAGGTCTTTAATGTGTTTGCCTGCTCTGATACCAATTGAAAATGCGGGGGTCTAACAACCATACCCAACAATTCGTTTGGCAATCTGAGAGGACTTACTCCAATACACTTTCTAGAGAATCAACTAGACAGTCAGACTCAATCTAGAGTAAAGTATATAAAAGAGTTTTAATATTTATGTTTCACAATGTAATCAGCAAATCAAACAGATAGAAATCCGCGAGCCTGATTATTATGTGAAACAACTTGAACAGTACCAAAGACCAATGTCCAAGTGTCAATCAATGTAAATCAACAACCAAAGGTTGGATATTCTAATTGATTGATCTAAACGCACAACCTGTGATATTTCAATTATATAACAAAATATAATGCGGAAAAGAAATAACACAGACACTAGAATTTTGTTAACGAGGAAACCACAAATGCAGAAAAACCCCGGGACCTAGACCAGATTGAACACCACACTGTATTAAGCCGCTACAGATTCTAGCCTACTACCAATTAACTTCGTACTGGACTGTAGTTGAACCCTAATCAATCTCACACTGATTCAAGGTACAGTTGTATTCCTTACGTCTCTGATCCCAGCAGGATACTACGCACTTGATTCCCTTAGTTGATCTCACCCACAACTAAGAGTTGCTACGACCCAAAGTCGAAGACTTGATAAACAAATCTGTCTCACACAGAAAATTCTATAGGATTGAATAAATCTGTCTTCCACAGAAATACCCAAGAGTTTTTGTTCCATCTTTTGATAAATCAAGGAACAGGAACCAATTGATAAACTGGACTTATATTCCCGAAGAACAACCTAGTATTATCAATCACCTCACAATAATCTTAATCGACTAGCGAAACAAGATATTGTGGAATCACAAATGATGTGACGAAGATGTTTGTGATTACTTTTATCTTGCCTATCGGAGAAATTAATCTCGAGTCAATTATTTCAATTGTACTCAATACAATAGAATCGGGCAAGATCAGAACACGCAACTACAAGAGAATAGTTGGGTCTGGCTTCATAATCCCAATGAAGTCTTGGAAGTCATTAACCTAAAGGGTCTCGATAGAAACCTAAGGTTAAAGGAGAATCGACCCTAGTTATGCAACTAGTAACATACAAGAGGTGTGGGGATTAGGTTTCCAGTTGCTAGAGTTCTCCTTTATATATTTTTTCAAATCAGGGTTTGCAATCCAAGTTACCTTGGTAACAAAGCATTCAATATTCACCGTTATATGAAAAACCTGATTCAACCAAGCTAATATCTTTCAACCGTTAGATCGAACTTAGCTTGTTACACACAAATGAAATGTACCCTCATTTGGGTTTATGTAACCGTACCCAAACGTGTACACCATGTTGGTTCACAAATAGTTAACCGAGGTTAGCCATATGATCACTCTTATATCAACCTTATTCATCTTAACCATAACTAGTTCAAATGACTCAAATGAAACTAGTTAAAGAACCGTTTAATTGCTATATTCTCATAGAAGTATACAAGAACACAATTGAAGCAAAATCGGTTTGATTCACTCAAATCAATACATGAACATTATAGCCATGGTTTCCAAAGATTGCATTCCTTATTTTATAAATGTTTAGGTTCATGTACATGACTGATTTTAGAAAGTGACCACTTAAGTATGCGTATGGGTATGCGTGCTTAAGTAACCGTATTTGAGTTTGTTTTGGTTTTCAAACTCAGCAGAAATTCACGGACGTGAACTTTCCGCCAATATGCATACGGTTACGCATACTTTGGTAACTGGTTGAGTTGGATTTGATTTCCAAACTCGGCAGAAATTCACAGACGTGAACTTCCGCCAGTATGCGTACTTGTGCGCATACTTAGCTAGTCTCCATCAACCATTTAGTACACGCACAAGTATGTATACATTTAGTTCCCGGTTTTGGACTTATACACAAATGTGCGAACACACTATATGCTTATATCCAAAGATGGTTACATGATTCTAAGCTCTTTATTTCAATCATTGAAACATTTTTAGAGGATGACAATAGCCGTTTTCACACACTATTAGCATCAAAGCAATTTTCAAGATATTGAAATAATCATTATCGAAACATTCCAAGTCTACACCAAATGATTGTATCACACAAACCATGTAAGATGTTACTCAGCAATTTTCTCATGATATGAGATGAACTTGGTCGAAGCGAAAGCTTGCCAACACATATTTCGAGAAATATGTAAGCGAGATAAACTCAGCTTAGAAATCTCAAATGTGTATATAGAAAACTATATCGTAGTACGACTTATGCCTTAATATATGAGATAGAGTAGAAATAGACTTTCCAAGTGATAGATGAGTTAAGTCTCCACATACCTTTTGTCGATGAAGTTCCACAAGCTCCCCTTAGTAGTTCTTCGTCTTCAAATGATGAACGCCGTGAAGACTTTATAGGTGTGTAAAACACCTAATTTTATATCTAGTATTAATTATTTCTTTGCCATTGTCATGTAAATTATGTATCTTATGTGTGATTTTGAGTTTTATAGGTGTTTTGGAGCCATTAAAGCAAAAAAGAAGTGGAACTCACTGAAATAGTGGATTTCTTCTCGTCATGTTTAAGAGAGCGAAAAGACGAAGCTAGCTGCAAAAGAATGAGGCCATTCCGACATCCAATGAGAGAGTTAAGAGCAAAATGAATGATTAAGCTTGTCAGTTCCGTAGGACTGACATTGCAAGAAGATCACTGGTGGCCCTTATCCAATGGTTGGGTGCATGTAGTTGTTTTATTCACTACAACCCAAAACCCAGATAAACAATTTCTCTTCTCATTATTGTGTTTGTCTGATTGAGAAAAGAGAGGAATTGGGATGGTGGCTCCGTTAATGTGCAGAGAGAATTAGATCGAGAAGGTGGCGATGTTGAAGAACTGATAGAGATGCTGCTGTGTTAAGAAGTTGAAATCTATGGGTCTCTGTGGTTGTTCGATTCTGGTAATTCATATTTAGGGTTCGAATGGAAGAATTTGTGTTCAGTTGGTCTAAGATGAGGAGATGAAGATGGGGTTTGCTGCTAATGGAAGATTAAAGAGATGGGTTTATGCTTATATTCAAACTCGAGAAGGAATTAGGGGAGTTTTTGCTGTATTGTTCTTCTCCAAATTAGAGTTAGGGTTTCCGCTGATATTGATTTGAAGAAAATGGGTTAATTAAAGCACTGTTATGGTGTTGATTGAAAGGATTGAAGGGTTTGGCTACAGATTTGAGGTCAAGAAGGAATTACAGTTAAGGTATATGTTTGATTGATGGTTAAATGGAGGAGCTGAGTTGTTGCAGATGGGAACGGCATGAAGCTGAAGCTTGTTTTCTCGGTGGAGTAAATGTTGGCAGCAAGATGGAGTTGAAATTGCAATTGTAGGAGTTCAATGGTGATTCAGAATGGATTGGTGTTGATTGTGTATGATTCAAGTTGCAGCTGAAGTGCATTCTGGTGGTTGATTGGTCTGTGAGATAGAGAAGTGAAGGCTTATGATGGTTACAGTGCTGGCAAGGAGGAACTCAGGGAGCTGATTGAGCTGAGATTTCAGTCAGGAGGAGGTGCTTGAGCTGTAATCGGAAATGGAAGTGCTAGGATGGTGGTGAGCTAATTACAACGAAGAAGACCTAGATGAATGTTAGGTTTTGTAGGTTATGGGAATGGCACTGATATCCTAGTTTGCAACTAGGATTGATCTGAATACAGGGGAAATGAGGATGAACTCATTCAAGTGATATCGTTGAATGAAGGTTTAAGTTGGAGCTGCTGTCATATAAAATACAGGGAAGACTGAGAAGTGGTATTGCAGTTGAATAGGTGAGACAAGAAACACAAACACAAGCTGGTTTTGTGAAGATAAAGCAATGGTTGAAATTCATGGGTTTGAAGGCTTGAATTTGTGTTAGTCCAGGCTTGTGTGGGTATTGAAATAAATCTGAGCTGTTGCTGTTGATATGAGATGGCAGCAAGAAATTGTGGTTGGTACTTGAGCCTTGGGCTGATGCAGCTGGAAGTGGAGTTGCAGCTGCTACAGAAGTTAAAGAAAGAATGGAGTGAGAGATTGTAAGGATGAGATGGTGTTTGTTGCAGCTTAGATGCAGTTACAGTGGCAGTTGTGATATGGGAGAGTCTGGTTAGTGCTATTGGAGTGTGCTAATGCATGGAACTGGTGGTGATTAAAGCTACAAAATGAGCTTAGATGCATGTTAGGAATTGCAGGGAAGTGATAGTGCCTGAACAAGACTGCAGAAACAGTGCGAAAAGTGAGCGAAAATGGCGAGCCGGTGACACTAGTTCTGGTTGCCAGATCTCGTAATGGAAAGTGGGAATTGCAAAGTTTCACTGAATCATGAAGGGGGTTCGAGTCAGATGCAAGAGTCGACGGTGGGATATATGAGCTACAAGTCACGCTTTTGGGCACGTTTTCGCAAGAACAAGGAATTGGTTTAAATGGTTCTTTTGTGAATGTGTGGGCTGAAGAGAAGCAGAGTTGAGCTACTGGAAGTGTAGAAATGCTCGGTGATAGTTTCGATCATTCGTGTGGCCGATAGCTGATTTCGATGTCAGATTCCGACGACAACGACCGGATTCCGGTGATGACGTCAGCAATTCGGCGACCCAGTTTTGGACCCAGAATTTCCAGAAGAGATGTTTTAACACATGGCTTGGTGGACCAATTGGAGACGGGTTTTCAGAAGACTTGACCTGGTTTTGGAAAGAGTATCCTTTTGGAATTGGAGAAGCATATAAATAGAAAAGTCTTTCTCTAAACTTAGATATCTCCATTAGGGAGGCTTCTAATTGTTTTCTAGGGTTTCACATGATAGTTCTTCTTTGCTTTCTATGATGATTTCCAAAAACACAAGTAACTAATTTTTTATTATTGGTTGAAGATGTAGTTGGATTTTGCAACCAAGTTATGATTTTTATGAATTATTTTTCTCTCAATATTATCGTTTGATTTCTACTGCGTATAATAATTGCAGATTGACGTATTGCAATATGATTGAATGTTTGTTTAGTTAAGTCTAGAATTAATTGAACTCACATCCATATCTATAGCTAATTTAGGGTTCGTCATCGAGCGATAGCCTTGAATACGAGTAGCATGATATGATTACGGTTTGTAGTGATACATCCTTGTAATCATATGTAGAAATTGACCTTTGTCCGAATTGTCATGCGCAATGTATGACAATTACATTTATTAGCCTATTTCTGAAACTTAATGCTCCTGGGAATTGAACTTAATTAGCGCAAGGCGTTAGGTTATTCTTTAGGTAGAATTCACATACGCAGCTCTAATGTGTGTGTTGATGATTTAGGAAATTTACGGAGTATTCTTGCAATAAGGTATTCTAGGGCTTTTGATGATAGCGAGATTAAATACGAATTCTATTCATATATTACAAAACTTGTTTACAATTGAAGATGAAACCTTTACCCAATATTTCACATCCTTGATTTGCGTGTTTACTTTTTATTGTTTTGCTTTTATTTTATTTTAGTTTATAAAAATCTGAAAAATCCCCCCATTGTTTTATATAGGAAACTGAAACATATTGACAACCTAAGTCCTCTCTGTGGGAACGATCCTTTCTTGCCCTTGCTATATTATATATTTTGAGTAGTGATAAAGTAATTTATTTTTGACGCATACGACAGCGATCAAGACTAAGCTCAACTACACAATCTATGTCCTAGTCCGAGACATCTATAAATAAGCTAGAAATCAAGACTTATAGTTTTGATCACTAACATTGAAAAACATGCTTGAGATAGCAACGCATGCGAGTTCGACCGAGCAGTGCTCTAACACAAAGCCCGACGACGTAAGAAATCATGGTACTCATGGGCTCATTCAGTAACTTCCAAAGGGCGCGCGGGGACATGCTGCTTGAACGAAAAGTTAATCCCTCGATCAGACAAACGTGTCGGTCCCTTGAAGATAAAGCGATCGAAACTGGCGACGATATCCCCAATATCAGAGCTTTCCCAAGGAGGGAACCTACGAGGAACCACTAGATCAAACCCAACTTGCTGAGCTGCATGATCAGGGTTGTAAGACATAGCGATAAACTTGCCATCATGGAAACCAGGGAGATAACCAGGCAACACGACCATTGCCGAATCAAAATCTGCCTCGGTCAAAAGCTTTGTCGAGTCTAGCTCTGTGTCAAAAGGCGCAGTAAAATCATAATGTGCTAGACCCGATCGACCGTCTTGATAAGGAAATGGTACAAAGTCTTTAGCCACGTCCAAATGCTTGGAAATATCGCCCTTGGGAATTTTCCCCTTGAGATTCCAAAGAACCATCCGAGGGTAGCCGTAAAAAACGGGAACCCTCTTAACCGAGCCATCATCTTGTCTAACATCTTCCTCGCGGTGAATCGCTAGTTCATTAGGATCAGGCGCGTATGGAGGAACATACTCCCAAGACCATGCTTGCATGAAAAAGGCCGGGATGTAAGTCTCAATCTTGTGAGAAGAACCCACTGCTTGAAGATCTTTACAGAAAAAATCTAGATGGCGATACAAGCCGACTAAGAACATCGGCTCAAGCAGGAAAGAGACGTCGCGAGACATCAACACCGCCGTCAGCATGAGTTCACTCTTAATGGTATCCTGGGGACTGTATTCAAACACATCATGACAAAGCCAAAACAGGATGAAAGCGGCCAACTGGTAGGCTCGTAAACCTACAATAAAATATACTGCAAGTGCACAGTGTCTAACTCGTAGACAATGGCAAGTACATGTCGTTCCCACGAGGAGTGTGAAATACTCTACCAACTAATACCAAGAATTAACTAATTAATAAGATGATGTTTAACGATTTCAGAAGTTCGGAACAAAATGATATAATATAAGATTCTAACAATAACGGGTTATTAGGGTCTTCGGTTTCCACCAATTAATTATGCAAACTCTACTAATCGTTAAAAATATATTTCATGCCTTTTAAAATACTATTTCTCCGCTGTAATTTTCTTCGCTTCATGGGTAGTGATTCCAAAGCATTACCTATCAATCATAAAGAATATCACGTCAAGGGATTTAACCGAAGCACGGAATATCAATTGAAAGGCATGGATAATCAAGAAAATCACATAAACGATTGAGTACCAAGCTATATGAAGAAAAACTACTGATCATTTAACTCATTATTAAGCATATAAATATAGAGTTTTCATAATAAAAACCCTAACATGGTTCTAGCTAACCATGATTTTCTCAAAAGCTAATAAAAAGATTAAAATCAAAATAGCTAAAAAAATATGGAGAAGTAAAAACTCCAAACCCTCCAATGTGAAACGGCTGTGTGCCGCCTCCTCTCTGTAGCAGCCTCTCTCCTCCCCCATTCTTGAAGATTTCAGTTCTTTTTATTTCTTTTCTTCCTCCCGTCACAAATATGCTACCAGCCAATGAGAGCATGCCACATCATCCCTTATGACACCACCGTACTCAAAATCCATTTCGTACTCATTCAAATCAAGAGATTTTGTTTCCATACTTTGGACTAAAATTCCAAATGAGACACCAAATCTCAACTCAGCCGTAGCACCAACTCCTTCGAACCCAACCACGGCAAAAATGACTAAGCCAATACACGAACAGAACTTTCACCATCTTACAGGACTTCTCAATGCATACCACTTACCCACGACAAGGACTTATCCAGCTCAAGCTTGGTCACGGCAACAACTTCCATCGAAGAACCTTCCTCTACTGAATGTAGCACTGCAGCCATACTGCCCAGCCATTCGTCACTGCCAATCTTCCAGCTGAGAACTAGGAGCTGCTAAACTTCATTCCAGACCCACTGCCATCTCCTCAGGTCCTCGATATCCACAATAAGCTCACAACCCGGACTCCATTAATGTTACTATGTCTACAGCTCTGTCAATCATTACGCGCACATCTAGTTCATATATATCATCTCAGTCACAGAACCCATAGAACCAACGACAAAGCTAACCATTCTTCTTTCATGCCTACACGGCCATTACAACAACCTCCGATAAGAGAGCTGTAGCCAACTAATATTCCATGACCATCTAAGATTCTTACATTCCTTCAGAACTTTTCTCTACCGGTTGTATACGCAGCCCCACATAGAAATCACCACTGCACAAGCTCTAGTCCATGACCTTCCTAATTCCGGCCACAACACGAGCTCATTTATCAATTATTCTCCCTGATCAGCTCTGTCTTCGCACAAATCAATCATCACAATACCAATACAGATTACCCCATTCGAACACGTACAGGACTACTAGCGCTGTTGTTGTTCTCCGACTATCTTCATTAGCAACAAGACCCCATGTTTACCGTTAAGCCATCACCGAGATACTCTTTCGGTTGCTTCTTAATTTTTTCACATCAATCTCGTTGCAGAGTTATCATAGTACCACTTCTCTATATTCCCTATTTAATTGGTTCTCACAACACAAAGCTCCTCCCGATCACCAGCATAGACTCGAACTGCCAATGAGGTCCTCTTTCCTTGTACTTCAGTTCCTATTCCATACAAAACCCAAGACAATCATCGGCAACAGTTGACCGATTCCAGTCCATCCTCGACTAACCACCAGTTCAAGGCTCATCTCCAAACACCAGCAACAACAACTCTATCTTCACTAACTTTCAACCTTCATTCCTCCCAGCTGGTTTGCTCTTGAAACCAACCCAGCTCAACCAATTTCTGCCATCGTCGTTGCTGCTGAAGATGATAGACGGAATTCCAACCGGTGAAATCTCCATCTCGATACCATTCTGCAATATACAAATCTCCCAAGTCATGTGATGAAATTGAGATAGCACCAGCTCGAACATCATATTATGGTTGTAGTGGAAGGCCACGTATCTCTGTCTTTTAATGGGCCTGGCTCATTTTGAACAAGCCTAGACAATTCCTCCCTTTGCTTCATGGTCGTGGAATGTATAATAGTGGTGCTCATGACACCCTAGCTCGACAATTTATCTGGCTCTCACTGATGCCGAAGTGATTTTCGTCGCGAACGCCATTGTGACTCCCAGTTTAGCTAGTTATTTCTCCATTGATCGGGATCATTTGTACTTTCTATAAAAGCACTAAAATAGTATTTTTAGCCAAAATATCGAGTCCCAACTAATATAAATATGGGTACAAAATTTAGCACTTACGTGCTTATCAACACCTCCACACTTATATTTTGCTAGTCCTCGAGCAAAATAGAAAATTGACCCGCTACACAGCTGGTCATATCATAAGAGAGAAATAGACCCGCTACACAGCTGGTCATAGAAAATACCCTACAAATGACCCGCTACATGGCTGGTCATGATAAATACCAAACACAAGACCCGCTACACAGCTGGTCATAACCCTAAAAATCATAATGATAATAAAATTTTATTTTTAAGACCCGCTACATGATGTGATTTTAAATTGTTGTTGTAAAGTGGTAAGAAAAGTTTCGTTCAACTCGGACTTGATGAGATCTGTTTAAGACTTAAAAATAAAAACAAAGAAAATATATACAAGATTGTCACGATAACGAGAGGTACTGAGACTCAGGATTCCACCATTAATCACATTCAATTGGTTCGTATATTGATTCATAACACTTCTAGCTCTTTTATGGACTCTATTTTTTTTCCAAAGGTAGATTTTGTAAAAGATTAATTGTAAATCATAAGCATGACGTATCAAAAGCTCTAAGTCTAAGCATACGTCATCAGACAAAATCACAACTAATTAGTAAAAATCATAAATCAATTAAATCAATGCACAAAGTCATGAAGAATCATTATAGTTACCAACCAATTGTGAAACGTGGCTTCCCCCGTCGTCCCGGTGTTGGGATTTAGCTCCTCATGTCGAAAACACACCCAAAAGATAGAAACATGGATCAAAAGGTGTTTTTATTGGAAAATAATATAATGTAGCGAGTTTGTAACAGAGATAATTGTTACAAAACCAACTGTTACGGAACTCACTGTTACAGAGCTGTTGCGAACTTGAACTAATTGTTGGAGAAATTGTTACAAAAGATATGGAATTCAAAAGAAAATGTAACGGTTTCTGCGACTGTCCCTGAGTGCTGTTCTTCTTCTTCTTCTCCGGTACTCGCCTGCAGCT
Source organism: Papaver armeniacum (assembly GCA_023531295.1). Lineage (NCBI taxonomy): Eukaryota > Viridiplantae > Streptophyta > Magnoliopsida > Ranunculales > Papaveraceae > Papaver > Papaver armeniacum. Next base: position 503 of record JAJJWW010010764.1, on the reverse strand, counting down.
ATTGTTCTTGACTCTGCAACTTCCCGTACTTCTCCTAACAACCCCAAAACTCCCCAAAGTCTCGACTACCCCCGTTTAGGTCTTATAGCTTCCTATTTATACACAACAACCAAAAATCCCGATAAAATCTTCCACTTTCCTCCACCAAAAGTCTCGGACTTTTATCCCTTTTTACACGTCAACTGAATTGTAGCAACCCTTCCAAAGATAGAGTAGAATCAAACAGGGAAGATTTTATTATCAATTTTCTTACGTAACTTCCACTTTTAGATCAAATACCCGAGATTCACTGCCTTGAAAAACAAACCTCGTAACTCTTCCCTGCATAGAAACTACGCGAATACTTCCTTTTTTTTTATGAACCTGGAACGTCTGTCGGCCCTGTTTTATCGAAACAGGCTTATACTAATCCACAACACGAGATGATCCGGCCATAACTCTCCCAAATCAACCTACAGAGACCCCGAAGTAAACTTGTAGTTGCAGGAAATCCTACACTACAC